>WAAE01005645.1:4677-18461 GCA_013400495.1 Nicator chloris | reverse complement strand
AGGTTTCCTAATGCAGGTTCTACTGATTTGCTAATTCAGCTCAAAAAATGATAACAGATTTTTGTTTCCATTCAGTAAAGTACATATGACTCAGGGAAGCTGCGAGAATAACCTTCAAAGATCCTTGAGCTTCTTCCTGTTGGCCTTTTGAGCTGCATCATCTTTTCTGGTTTCTCAGGTCTTTGTTCTAGACAGGTTTTTTGGAAGCACCTGAAAAACTTAACCAAATCCTTGCAAAATAGCCACAAAACAATCACTTCTAATCTGAAATAATATGACATGAGGTGATGGAGAACAGCAGAAGGGAAGGACAATTTTTAGAAAGTCATGGAAAATAATTCTTGGGAGTATAGAAGAAGGCAGAAGAAGATTTAATGTCAAACCAAATCATTATAGGCTGTGGTCAGAGAGGGACACCATCCAACAGCTGCAAATTAGAAAAATCTGTACTTGATTCTTTTTTTTCTTGTGGAGGTGTTTAGCTCTATTTGCACACAGTGAAAGAGGGATTTCAGTGTGTGTTCTTGTGTATTAGCAGTGGGAGTTCTGAGTACAATTACAGGGAAGTTCAAGTGTGTCATATTTCTAGAAGGCAATAGGGGGGATTATTTTCTACTTGAATGTATTATTCTAATTTTCTCTGTTGTATGTTGACCAATTAATAGAAAACAAATCCTAGCAGCCAGTCATATGGACCTCTAAAATAATTAATGCTACAATATTCAAAATTAGGTTGTTCACCACAGGGTATTACTAAAAGATTGATAATGGTTGGTTTATCTTTTTAATTCCAGCCTCCCTTTATTTGTGGCTTTAGTAGCTGTGTATTAATGTTATTTCATTATTAACTGCCTCTTTCTGACACAGAGCTATGATAAATGTTTTCTTGGATCTTCGGAGACTGCTGATGCAAACAGAGTGTTCTGTGGCCAGCTTGGAGCAGTATATGTATTCACTGAAGCACTCAACCCAGCACAGATTTTTGCAATACATCAGTTAGGACCTGGATATAAGGTAATACCAGATCTTAAGAAGCATAACACTGGAAAGAGAAAATGGTTGAGAGGTATAATTGGAAGATATGTGAAGCATGTGAATATTCCTCCTAGAATCACATAGATTTTTTTTCATGTGATTTGTTTTCAGCAGCATAAGACTGTTTTGTTAAATATCCTAACTAACCCTGATTTTCTACCATCTTTTTGAAAGATGAAAGTTTTGTTTAAAGCATAGCTGAAATGTGTTTGTATGTGAAAATTACTATGGATCATAATCAGATTGGAGAAATTTTGTATTTGGTTCACTAAATACCAGAGAGATAACTTTCTTCTCTACTGCTTGTGTTTAAAAACCTGAGTTAAGGCAGATTAACATTCAACAAGGCATAAGAAATCAGTCCTGTTCAAATGCATGGTTTCAGACAGTCCTGTTAAAGTAGAAGTTGAGCTTTCTACTTAGGCTTTGTCACTGACATTAAGGGGACAGATTTAACAAATTAATGGTGCGTGCATAAACTTGGATCTCTAGTCAGACACGTCTTTGGATGGCTGTGTATTGTATCATTTCATCAAGAAAAACAACACAGATACTTTGCAGAAGTCTGCAGAAACTCCTTAGTGGATAATATTTGAAAATTAATCTAATCCTAGGTAAAAAATGATGATTTACAGTTTATACTATCAGTTATTCCCAAATTTTCTTTTTTCTAATTTTTGAAATTTGTGGTTTCATCTGAAGTAGACTTTCAGTTTTTCAATATATATCATATACTCTGAAAATAAAACTTTAGAAGTTGTAAGTAAAAATCAACATTTAGATTCTAATAGTATTAATTTTGTGTGTTGAAAATGCATACTCTTAATAATTTGATTAAAGCTAGCACTTAAATGACAGGCAGTTGGAAATATCTTTTATGGTATGCATCTATATTGTTTAAATAACCTAGTATGTATCAAGATTACTTGGAGAAGAAGTCTATTGCATATAGCTGATGGTTAAAATCTGCCTTGGAACTAAAAATAATCAGTCAGGTAAGAAAAGTCCATCCATCACCTGTGCTAACAAGGAGTATTTTATTCCAAACTTTATACAGTATTTTGTTTGGACAAATATTTCTGCAAATATTCTCTGGTCATACAAAAGAAATTAATGTAGCCTTATACTTAATAATAAATGTAGTAAACCTTTATGAACTTATTAAATTACTGGATTCCAGTATGCAGAAGCATACTGAAGTGATATCAAACAGGAATAAGGCTTTCATGTGATTCAAGAAGTGCAAATGATTATGTAACAGGTTTTGAGTGTTGAAGGGACTGATAATGATATGAGCTTTCATGCTAAATGACATTTCCAATAGTTGTTGCACCAGCCTTATTACAGTAGTCAAATTGCCCTGCTTGATTCATAGGCTTCCCTTAAACTGCATTTCTGCACACCTGTAGCTTCTTAGTGATTTTTTTTTAAATGTCAGCTATATTTAATATTTTGGGGAAATTCTTCTTTCATGTGTCATGATTTTAGATTTGGGCCATGCACACAGAACAGTTAATGCCCTCTTGCTCTCTGAAGCAGTTTTCTTCCTTGTCTAAAAATCTGGAAGTATATTTTACTATTTAATACCAGTTAAAAGGAACAGGCTCCAAGAGCAGTACCCTAGAAATAATACTTATTTCTTTGACTTTCTTATTCCCCCAAAAATAACACAAAAGAGAAGATTTTTTTGGACCTTTTTCCAATCTACTCACAACAAAAAAGGAACCATGTCTTGTAGTTTAGAGATTTCAGAGCACTAACTGTAGCTTTCACTCAAAGCCTGCCTGCTTCATATCTCATTTAAGGTTATTTCTGTAAACCCTTTCAGATTCTGTGCTGGTGCAGAGGTCCACCAGTTCAGAAAACTTCAATATGGGATTTAATAGGCTATGGGAGCCTCAACTGACATACGGCTTGTACTCCTGTACATTAGAGATCATGTTCTTGCTCTTACCCAGCTTGTTGGTGCAAACCAGCCTTTCAGAAACTTTTCTTAAGTAGTTCACTATATTTCTTGTTCATTCTATTTGTTGGTATTATTGGCCAACAAGGAAAATCAACTGTTCAACTTCTCCTAAAAAGACCCTAGATGAATTGTGAACTCCAATTGTGCCAAACTTCTTCAGCCAAAGAAGGATTATTCAAAATAGTTGAGATATTTCTGGAAACATCTTCATACAGATCAGTTTTCCATCCTATGACTACATGGCCGTTCCTTTGATTTAAAATTCATAATTTGGCCCATTATATCTGAGGATCTGATTCTTTCAGGGAAACGACCATTCCTCTGCCTACTTTAGTCATGAGAAGAGACTACGATTTTGCCTCTCATTCAGCTGCCCTCACAATCATTCATAATGCCCCTAGTCTACCATGACTGCCACTAAAATCTCTGGAAAACAGAAAAATCTACATAATCTACCAGCATACAGGACAGTTTGGACATATCTGTTAGTATACATAGTAAATAATGTTACAAACGACACCAAAGCCACAAAGTTCAGGAAAAGTAAGAGCTTGATCTACAAATAAAAATGTATCTGTTGCACATTGTCCCACTCCTGTTCTGTGGTGCAAGTAGGAGCAACAGATTTTAGGATTGACTACAGAAGTCATTAAAATAAGTCTTACGTATTATATATATATCAAATAATTATTTATGTATAATGTTATTTATTGCATATAATGTGCTTGTACAGAATGTAGTCAAATAGAAACAGTTCATAGTTTTTCCATGCTGATCTTGCTCAGCATGTTCTTACGAGTGCATTCGGTTATAACCAACATGCCCTAATATAGAAATTTATTTGTTAAGCAAATACATATTTTAGTTTGAAATAGTGCATTTTCACTTGTAGCAAAAGACTTTTTTTAAAAAAAAGTTACATTGTGTGAGTAGCAATATTGAGAAACTGACATGTATTAGCTATTGCAAAGAAATTAATCAAAATTTTAAGGGTAAGAGAGGCAAATATACTGGCAATAGAACTATGTGATTTGTCTCTTCCCCATTAAGTCTTCTCAAATTAATCCATAATATATCTTGAAATTTAAAACTATATTTAGTAGAAACATATTAAGCTTCAATATTTGCATTCCCAGGTTTTATCTATAAATAAAGCATACTCATTTTGAGCCTTGCCATTGCTGAACAGGACTTTTAGCTACTCTGTGGACCCTTTCAGTTGTTGGAGATTGAAGAAAGAAAAAGGAAATGAGAGCAGCATCCTTGTTCTCACTGTGCTTTCCCTGCTGCCCATCCTCCTTCCCAGGCAGCAAAGAGAGGACAGCCTGTCTGCCCTGGGATCCCAAGGGGCTGATAAACAGAATGGAGGGGCAGGGGAAGTAATGGCAGAGGAAGAGATGCATGTGATACCGGTGTTTGGCACTGTTTATGAAAAGGTGTTTCTCAAAGCCCTGTTCTAAAAGCCCTGTCAAATCTGTGCCACTCCTCCTAACTCTCCCATGGGCATTTCAAAGCAATTTATCAGGTTATTCCATACGTTGATTCCGAGTTTGTTTTTGATCAGTGCTGCAATACCATTCTTTTTGTCACAAGGCTGGAGTAAGAATACGCTCATTCATGCACACACACAGACACACCAAAAATTCGAATTTGCTTAAACCAATGATATAGTACAAGAAAATATTATATGTGAGATTACTGAACCTACAGGGGCAAAATGTAGTGAATAGTAAATCAAAAAGCTTCAGTCTTGCTGCTAAACAAAGGGGGAGAGCTGCTGGTATTCAAGCAGTGTTCCTGATCAAGCACAGATTCTTTTACTAGAGAATAAATACAGTGCTGGAGTAATTATCATCTCTGTTACTTCCTCTTCCTGTAGAAGCAACAAACATACTTCATATGGATCCTGTATAAGTATTTTTACCTTATATAGATTATTTTAGATCCAAGGCTCTTTCTTTCTGTCTTGGTGCCCTCACACTGCTTGTGGCAGACCTCAGAGTTGCATATGCACAACAGCCTTCACTACGCTCCTGTGGATGTATTTTCCCAAGTCCCCAGTACAGTATGCATATACTGAATTTATTTTCTTTTTTTGTGGATGAATGCTAGTAATAAAGAAGTATCATATATCAGAATTTCTAACCTCTCTTTTTACATTCTGTTATAATAATCTTTTTAGGTTAGGAGACCAGAATTTCCAATTTATGATCACTTTTGTTAGGCTTTGATGGCAGAATATTCCTTTAATTCTTGTTTTATCTTCCAAAAGTGAGAGGCAGTATTATGTTGATTCATAACTTATTTGTGACTGACTTTCAATTAGTGAACTCTGATAAATTCTTGCTGCATATTAGACACTGACAACGAGGTAGAATAATATCAAAACTTGGGTATAAAATTGATTTAACTTAAGCCGTTTAGAACATTGCAAAATTTCATGGTAATGGAATGATAAGATTTGGTGTTGAAACACTTTGACTTATTTAAACATTTTGACTTATTTAAACATTTTTTAATGAAAAGCTATATAGTGGGGAAACCCTATGAGTTTTGGAATCTGAAAAAGCTGAGAGGCAAGAAGGATTTTCAAGGTAATAAGTGTTTTCATGTGGTAAAACATTAAAATACCGTACATGTAGATATCTTTTGCAGTCAATGAAATCACTAAATTATTCTCCCTCTGCAGAAAGTGCGCAGAGATTTCTATGTATAGTTAAAAGGCCCTCTGTGGTGAAATACATGTCACCTTTCTCAGGACAAATCTGTAATCTGTAGCAGTCCTTTCCTCATAAGTGAGATGTAGGCAGCCATACCAACAGAGAGCCAGCTCTCAAGTTCTTAGCATAATATTTCTTCTTTGGGAATTTCTACTTCAGTCAGTAGTGTAGCAGAATAGGAACACATATCTAGTTTAAAACATTTAGTGCTGAGGACTCAATACTCACAGTATGTTATATTGTTGTTTATACTTTGGATTGGTTGTAGTCTGATCCTTTGGGCTGAATGAATATCATCAATTGCAGGATATTTGAGTTTCAGCCTGAAAGAAGTCTCTGGTTCTGAGCAGCTTTGCAGTATGAACAGAGTAATAAGTGGGCACCACTGGGAGTTTCCCTACAAAATGGACTCCTAACCCAAATGTGAATCACAGAGTGGTTGAAGGTGTAGGAAGCAACTGAAACCTGGAGGTCCTCTGGTCCAACTTCCCTGCTTAGAAGGGTCACCTAGATCCAGTTGCTTGGGACTATCTCTTAACAGTTTTTTAATAAGTCCCAAGATAGACTCGAACACCTTGCTAGGCAGCCTCACAGTGAAAAAGTGTTTTCTGATGTTCAGATGGAACCTTCTTTGTTCCAGTTCTGCCCACTGCCTTGTGTCCTGCCACTGAGCACCACTGAAGAGAGTCTGACTTCATCTTCTTTTTAATCTCCCTTCTGTTATTTTAATATGAGATCCCCTTTGCTACTTCTTTTCTGCAAGTTACAGTCCCAACTCTCTCAGCCTTTCCTCATAGGAGAGATGCTTCAATCCCTTCATGTTTAGTGGCCGTTCATTGCACTCTCTCCAGTAAGCCCATGGCTCCCATGGGAGCCCAGAACTCCAGGTGTGGCCTCACCAATGCTGAGTAGAAGGGAAGCAACACCTTCCTCCACCCACTGGCAACTCCCCTCCTAGTGCAGATGAAGATATTATGCTCCACTGTCAAATGCAGACTGAACCACAGGCCTGCCATTTACGTGCATTTGCCCTTCCTGCTGGTGTTTTCTGTTATGGTCCCTGTGTCTGGTACCCTTTCTGCAGTGCAGCCGCCCCTCTGCTGGACATCACCAAGGTTGGGGCAGTGCTGACCGACAGATGTGCTCCAGGTGTTCTCCAGCAGCCCCAGTCAGGTGGCCAGTCTGTTCAGCTTGTGGCCCACGTACAAAGGGGTGCTGGTCAGCAGATCTTGTATTGCTGTGTGCCCGTCACATGAGCAGATGTGCTTTCCCGTTGTTTGGCTGTCATCAAAAGCATTTTTTCAGGGTTTCTGGCAGCCCTGAGGGCTCTGAAAAGGCTGGATGGGGTTTATGAGGTTACATAAATGGTAGGAACCTCTAATTTTTTTTTGAAAGAGCACCTGACAGCCTTTAAGTTGCCTGTTTTTTAATTCGAACACGGATAACAAAAACCCCAGTACTGGTACTTTCAGTAGTTTCAGTGATAGAGGTTTTCATACTGGGGGAGAAAGGGGAGATTTTTTAGGACCAAAGGCATAAAGAGAACTGTGATCACTATATGCAGCGAAAGCAGGGGAAATGATTCTGTATAATCTCAGAAATAGATTTATTTAAACTTGGTAAATATTTTAGCAATAACATTATATATATGTATGCACACACATATATTTAGATCTTCATTTATAATAAAATGGTGGTAATTTCTAACAAATTTGCTTTCCTTGTATCAGAACAGCACTGTACTGTGTTACTACTTGTTGTCTTTTTGCCACTGTTAAATGATTGTTATATGCAATAGTTACATGCCAATTAAATCTGACAGTGCTTTGCAGAAAGACAGAAGTTTCTTATGCTTTATTGATCTGTCAGCATTGCCAAAAACCTTAATTTTAGATCAGATATGAATCACAATAAGTTTAAAAATAATAAAATTCTTCAGTCTTCCTTGAAAAAGCTCTGAATTTGAGAATAATTAATGTTAAGTGTGTAATTTGTGATTTATTTTGGATTTTATTTTGTTATAAGTGGTTTGTTTATATATACTCCTGACTGTTAATGAAGTATGGTTTTTAATGTTGTTCAAAAATAACTTTTCCTTTAATCAACATGGTATAGCATTTTATATTCTAATTTGAATGGGTTCATATAAACTAAAATGCAGCACATTTAATTTGTTCTTTATTTTTAATGTGTTTTCTGCTTAAATTTTATTTTAACATATTTATGGCTGGTTAATGTTACTTTTTTAAAGATAGCTACTTCTGAAACTTGTAAACACAGATGCTGAAAGGAGAGAGAATACATAAAATACTAAATAATGTACTGACACATTGATGTGGTGTAGAGTAAATTAGAAAAATCTATCTCATTGTTCAGTAGCATTAGGCTACTGGTAAATGCAAGCAAAGTTTAGTAGTTTATTTATTCCCTCTCAAGTCCAATGTAGTTTTTTGCACATTTTGCCGCAAGGAATTTGTCTAAATTAATTACTTGGTAAAACTTTTGGTTTTTTCAGAGCACATTCAAGTTTAAATCCGAGAGTGACATTCATCTGGCTGAGCACCATAAGCAGGTGCTGTATGATGGCAAACTCGCAAGCAGCATCGCTTTTACCTATAATGCCAAGGCCACCGATGCTCAGCTCTGCCTTGAATCCTCACCAAAGGAGAATCCTTCCATTTTTGTACACTCCCCCCATGCTCTCATGCTTCAGGTTGGTGCTGCTAAATTGATGTTCTGTGATTACTGTGGGCTGAACATTATGCAGAGGATTACTTGTCTGCTAGTGTGCAGAGATTGCTCTTTTGTGCTCTGTCAGCTCTTAATAAAACTTTCACTTGAACTGCTCTTTCTTTGCTCCCTTTATAAAGCAAGGTAAAAAGTGTTCCATAAGAAATAGAGACTTCATACTGTAAGGCACAGTTTGCCATGATACTGAAAATTTTCTGTTTAATGTTTGCCTTTAAATATAGTCATTATAATTGAAGTATAAGTATTGATATAAAATTTTAAAAAGTCTGCACTCAATTTGGTGTTAAAGTGCTCCAAAATTACATTTTTAACTGTCCTTTAAAATTGAGATTAATTGTGGTTTTTCCTTTATTTTATGTATTCAGGATGTGAAAGCTATTGTTACCCACTCCATTCACAGTGCAATTCATTCCATCGGAGGGATCCAGGTTCTTTTTCCTCTCTTTGCCCAGTTAGACAATCGACAGCTGCATGACAGTCAGGTGGAAACAACAGTTTGGTAAGCCTCTTTTAACCAAGATAGAAACTAAAGTAACCAAAATTTTTCCTCTTTTGTTGTGGGAATGTTCTCTAATTTTTTCTACATTCTACCCTTGTTTCTTTTAAAAAAATATTATTGTTTTAAAAAGTAGCTTGCTGTACAAAACTGATATGATTAAATAATGAATTAAAATCACTCTAGAGTCTTTAAGGGTAGTTTTATGATAGCTCATCCAGCTTCTGAAAGAAATCTTTATGCTTTTACTTGAGAGTACAATGTTGTTTACCTTCTCAAAGTCTGTGTCATTTGAATCCATACTTCATAACATTAAAAAATTAATTAATACATGGTCAGAGCTATGATCAGGCATTTTGTGACAATTGCAACTGGGGGACATGCCAAGAGAATTTTAAGCTAGGACCCGTGAAGTTTCTCCTCTGATACTATAGAAGACATCTGTAAGTTGAAAAGCCTTCACAGATGTTAATGCTTCCACTGGAAGCCTGAAAAGGACTGCCTATGAATCTGTTAATACCCATGCTGGCTTAGAATCATAGAATCCTTTAGGAAAAGACCTCTAAGATCATGGAGTCCAACCATTAACCTAGGACTGCAAAGTCCACCACTAAACCCCGTCCCTAAATGCCACATCTGCATGTCTTTTAAATGTCTCCAGGCGTGGTGACTCCTTTCTCAAAACCAGCTCAGCTATGGTTATGTTTGAAAAGATCTCTTGCCAGGTGCTTGTCATGGCAGGCTCCTGTCCTAGAGGCAGCACAGGATAGCCAAACGTCTCCAGAAAAATGTGTGGCCTAAATCTTTGGGGGTGACAAATCTGAAAAGGTAATGCTGAGTGACTGGTGTGGTGTTTCCCTGGAGGATTATTTATAACCAAAGCCTGCTAGAAAGCAGTTTTTAGGGGCAAGATAAGCTGGCCTTTCTATTTGAATTAGGTGACAAAATAGATGTATAATGCAGAGCACATGGCTTATTTTCCTGCCTATAATATTCTTCCATTAATTATTCTGGATATTTCTTATTGCATTAGAGAGTTCAGTTAAAAAATAGTTAACTGAAAAAACAATTAAATAAAACTAACATTGCCAACAAATTTGGAAGACAGAAAGGCTGGTTGTGTATTGGCTAATGTGGAATATTTATTTTTTTTCTAAGTCTTTTTTGAAGGATGTACTTTGCATTGAAGTATTGTCAAGTAAGAGAAATAGAAAAAGAAATGCTTGGTTTGAAAAAAGCTTGTAAAAAAAATCTCTGTATGTTTTTATTTACTGGCAAAGCAGAAGACAAAAATGCTTTATTCTAGCTTAAGGAAGCTTATTTGTGTATGTGTCTCCACATAGGAATAAAGTGTACATTAAATTCATTAATGAGCTGAACCTGTAATAGATGACAAAGCAATAACAAAGATCTGTTGAAAAATGAAGAGCTAATGTAATGTAAGTTTTAGAAGTTGAGATAAAGACTAATTCTTCCCAAGTGTGTGGTCTGCCCAGCAAGTGAGAACATTCATAATGTTTAATTGAAAATGTACAGAACATTTCTGGAGTTAGTTGAACTGTAAGTAGAAAAAAGAATTCTTGAATAGGTCAATGCATTTCTTCTATAATTAGATTATGTTCTAAAAAGAGATCTGTAATTCATTGTGCTATGATTTTGCAAATGTATAATACAAGAGGATGTGATCCTAACTCAAGAACATATCGAAAAAATTAAGCAAATTTAAGCTGCTTGATGAGATGTAATTTATATCTTGAATTAACATGGTTTTGGTGTATGTGCATTATTTTCTCAGATTTTATTTAATGGGTTATAGGTATCAAGAAAAATAATGCTGGCAGTGAACAAGGAAGTAGGCAAATAAAATAATAAAATATTTTGGGGATCAAAGAAAGAATAATGAGAAAAGAGTGCTAAATATGAAAAGATTCATTTGAGGAGTGGAATAAGGGAAGTGGTGCACTTAGAGTTCTTTTCTTGTTCCCCCTTATGTATTAGATTATTGTCTCTCTTTATGTATTTGCTGTTCAGTTATACCTGACTTACCTATAAAAGTATATCTACAACAGCAACCGAGGGCTGTCCCAGTCCTAATTCTGTTCTGAATCCTCCTCACCTCTTTCTCTCCTGCAAATATCAAAATCTGTTTAGTAAGCTCAGGGTTCTCAATTATTTGATTTGTTGTTTGGATTTTTTTAATATTAGAAGGGCTTTATTAACAGAACCCAAAACCTCATCATCTGTACATAAATAAAAGAATTATTAAAATTATCTATATTTTGTATGTAAGACAAGTATAGCTGAGTATCTAGTTTTGAAGATTTGTAGTTTGATAAAAAATAGGCAGATTTCCTGTCATTTTCTACAGGTATGAAACAAGCCAGCTTGACAGGAATTAGTTTGATGTATTGATTTGATTTATTAGCTTAATGTGAAAACCTGTGAGTTTCCAGTAATTTTTATTAATGTCTTCAGTTTAATTGAATTTATCTTGGAGGTCATTACAGCAAATAAGATGAATGCCACATAGTATCCTACTTCCCTAACCTGTCCTCTCACACTGTGTTTCAATAATTTTCTTGTCATAGCTGGCACAGGTATTTAAACTTGAGAGTAGGTCTGGAAGTAATCCTTCCTGAGGTTGTTGCATCTGGCTTTGTGCCTTTCATGGAGAGCCAAGATCCCAGCCCATTGCTGCCTCCAGTGTAAAATTCAGAATTTGCATTTTTGAATGTTGATAACCGTCTCCCTTTCTGTTTTGAAAGGAACAATGTTGGATATTGCTCCTAAAATTTCACATCATTAGTGTGACCTAGCTGTGATTAGATAAAATCAGTTGTACTTGAGTTTTTCCAAACTGTGAATGTGACTTGCCAAACCTCTCTGCCTGGACAAGAGTTTATAATGGAAATACAGCCACTGCTATCATGTAGTAGAAATCTGTTGTCAACTCCTGATCTGCTGTACCTCTGCATATTCCAGAAGATCCAGGGACTATTAAGGGTGGCTAATTTATTACTGGAGTCTGTGTCCCAAAATGTTTTGTCTGTAAGCAGAGGTGGCTTGCCTCTCTAGTTCTCTCACACGACCCCTGTTCAGCTGACTCATGTTTATGAATGAAACCAGATTAGTAGTCTTATTAGCTTCATCACATGTTATGAGAAAAGAATTGAAAAGGCATAAGAAAGAAATCACTTTCCCTTTCTCTTCAACAAGCTTACAGAAAGAAAAAAACATATTTAAACTGGAAGCTAAGGAAGCACTTTAGAGAGCTGCCATAGCTGTAGCTCATGGAAACGTTAATTGTTGGTGTATGATTTTCCTTAATACCACTTTATCTGTTTATGCTAAGATTAATTTTCCATAGTTATCCTACTAACTGCCTGTGATGGAATTATTCATACAATCTTTTTGTGTTACTTTGGAAAAGCTGAAAATACAAATAAAGGATTTTCACCTTTATAAAGGATTCCTTCCCAAAGAGACTCAGACAAAATAAATACTTGCATCATTCTCTTTTATATAGACTCTTCAAGTTAAATGGCATATAATTAATAATCCTACTTAGATCTCCAAAGCAACATGCCTACCTTAGCTAAAGGTGCCTTTTGTAAAACCCAATCCAGATAACTTTGTAATACATAATCCAAGAGAAAACATATATTAAGGCAAATCTAACACAGAAAATTATCATGGGAATGAGGAGTCTAGAGAAAATGATCTGTGTAGTGGTTTAAAAATAAAATAGAATAAAAGAACTGCAACAACAGCAAAACAAGGCAAGAAGCCAAGGCAAATTTCACTTTTATCCTAAGGGTGCAGATTCCTGACTTCTAAGGTACTTCTAAACAGTATCATAACCATTGGAGATACTTCATCATCATGCTTTGGTCTATCAGCTTTTTTTTCTCCTCCTTTTTAATAATGGAAAACTACTGTTTTTTTTTAAATTAGTTATATTTTGAGTAATTATAATTTTTCTCTGATTTAGTGTTGATTGACATACATAGTTTCATTTTCTATCTGTATTTTGGCTCCACTGCAGACAAACTGATCTGTTCTAGGACAAGTGTGATATAGAAGAGATGTAGGAATGGGCTGAAGTATACTTTATATCTAGGGGTGTTGAAAGTAGGAAAAAATGGTGAAAAATTTTGTGTGGCAGTGCACAGAATTTTGCAAGTTTGATGTATAATGTCAATTACTGTGCAGCCATCTGATGTATGTTAGTTGCTGGTAAGTTAGTTAAATTCTGTTTGAGAAATGTTCAACTTAGACAACAGTCTTCTCATCAATATTATTTTCCCTCTCTCAACAACAACCTTTTTAAAAGAATGATTTTGGCAACCTGTTTCTGCTGATAAATATTTTCATATTTCAAATGTTCAGGTTTAATTTGTGTTCAGCTGCCAAGGTGAATAAATAAATTGAGTATCCCAAGAAATTGTTAAAAGCTCTGGATACAGTCCTCCAGATTAGATTAAATTCTTACAATGCAATATTGAGGGGAAAAATACATGAATTTTTATATCTAGATACATGTTTCATTAAGGTCAGACCGACAATGTGGGGAAAGAGAAGTTTTGAAGAGGCTGGCAAAGGTTATCTAAGAATTCAAGCAGATCAGATGCTCTCTGGCTTAAAGTATGTAAGGCAAAGAACATTGCATGTGAATTGTTGTGTGTAACAGCTGTTACTTAGTGCAGTTTCATTCCTCCCTCTTCCTCCAAAAAGGAAGTTTCAGCTAAAAGAAGTCTAAGCAACCTCTCTGAGGGAAAAACTCTACAAAACAAAGCCCATACCATAAATAAATACC
>WAAE01005643.1:0-14742 GCA_013400495.1 Nicator chloris | reverse complement strand
AATAATAATAATAGTAATAATATATATAAGGAGGAAAAAACCCCAAAATCTTAATCTACCTTTCCCCCCATATTTTACCACTGCATGTTGTAGTATATAATATAGAAAATTATGTTGACAACAGAAAGAAAACTATCTTTTTCTTGTGGATCTTGGTTTTGAGTTTCTGTGTGATTTTTGGTTTGTGGTAGAGGTGGTGATAACATTGGGGCTTGAGTGTTCTTTTAATACTGATAACGTTCCTACTGTTGACTGCTTCAAACACATTTATCATGAATAAATACACCAAGGTTTGGTTATGCTGCAAATGCCAGGGCCTTTAGGAAGAAAACATGGAAAACAGATGTTTGTTGTTTAAGTTTACAATGTAAGTAAACCAATGGGACTAATATTACTTATGTGTCATTGCTTGAGGAGCAGCTGTTCCTCCCACCTCCAGCTTCACTGATTGGATAGTGCCTGTTTTCCACCCCCATAACATTGCCTCCCTGTCAGCATAAGTCTCCTCTTTCTAGTAAATTGGAGAGCAAAGTTAACACACATTTAAAGGGACCACCTGCAAACTTTTAATGAGCAGCAATTGCTAATGAGCCGCTCTTCCTCACACTTGCAAGCAATGCAAGGAAATTGCCTCTGTTCCGTTCGTTTTGCCTGATCAGAAATGTAAGCCCATCTTGCAATTAGAATGGAAACAGATTTGGGCATGACAGGTTCATGCTGTGGTACAGGAACTCACAGTACATCCTTGGAAAAGCGGGATTTAGCACCAGTGGAGTAGGAGCTGAGCTACGCATTCACAATCCCAGAAAACCCGCGACGAACAAATACAGGGTAATGCCATGACTTGAGAAGAACTGGAGGAGACAGAGCAGTTGTGCAGGTGCCAGTAACATCAGCAAAAAACAGCAGTGGCCTATCAATGTTTGTGCTTCTTGGGCAAGGCCAGCTTGAGGAACATAAATACTCCCAAACTGCACCCAGCTCATCGTCTGCCAGGTACATATTCATAATCGATACAATCACCAACAGATGATAAATGTAAATCCCACACTGTAAGACGTTTATGTTATCTTTGTAGGTTTTTTCTCCCTGTGAATTCCAAGACTTGTTTACACAGGGAAATTAACGTGGAGCAAGCTATAGAAGAATGGTTAAGCAGGCTGTTTGTTAATATATCACTCTTAGAAAACACCATGATACAACAAGATTTACCAATATCTTACTTTATCCAGTCAGTTAGTGAATTGCTGCTAGCTCTTAGCCTTCTGTGAATCAGTTTGTTTTTCTAGAGCAGTCCCAAACCTATCCTACAGTTAAATATAAAAAATAGGTTGTCTCATTATCCACTAAGGAGCTGGCGATTTTTGGTTGCCATGAAGTTCATGACCTGTGTTAACCCCCAGTACAGAGCCTGTTTAACCTCTACACAAGGTTTTAGAAAGCTTGTTAGTTAAGATATATTTTTCTTACCCTAAAATTCTAATCATATGATGTGAGTCCTTCAGCTTGAGTTGAAAAATGGGTTGAATAGAAGCTGCGAATCTTTGTGTCCTTCACTGTTTTGTATACCATTACTGTGCCCACTCTTAGTCATCATCTATCAAAGACACTCAACTTCTTCTGTTTCTCTGCATGCTGAATATTTGATGTTTGTCCTTGCCTTTACTGTCAATGCATGAACTGCACTTCTTTTACCTCGGTGCCGTTATTGAATCCGATTGCACCTCTGCAAATAAGTATCCAAACACTGAGCCCTAAATCTGCCTGTCATGAATTTTTCTATAGTTAAGCTTATAGGCATTTAGCAAGCTAATCAACTCAGCTATATACCTCACTAATCCAAACATTTAGTTTGGATTTAGTTTAAAAATTAAATTAATGCATGTCGGGTTTTTCTACAAAGAGAAGGCAAGAAAACAAACTGGTTTAATAGTTTGTAGTTATAGTAGTATGAAAACTCCTTTTCAGAAGAGTTTGGTATTTTATTTTAGTATCTATATGTTCACTTTTCAGCAGTGAAGTAAAATAATTTGCTGTTATTACAACAGTAATTGACACTGCTAAACATATTCCAAAACAAACAAAAGTGTTTTTTCCATGGTGACAGAATTTTGTAAACAAGTAAGGAGAGTTTTGTGCATATTTATATAATGCTTTTCAAGGACATTCCAAATAATCTAAATTACTAAATTTCTAAATTATAGACAGCATTGGTTCATGTTTAAAAACAAATGTTTTGATATATATATAAATGCTTAGATGGTGCCACATGTCTGTGAGGGGGGAGGAATGTTAAACAACACAACACAAATCCTACAGAGCTATCATCCATCATGGCATTACCAGGCAAAGTATTTGAAGCACCTGAATCCAAATTCCAAAATGTATTGGGGCACTGTTGGGGCTTAGACCTTTCAAATTTGATCCCTGATTCTCAAAGGCATTTAAGTTATATGAAATTCAGGCTTTGTAAAGGAAATTTAGATTTTTGCTTCAGAAAAAGGATTTTAATTTTTTAATATAATTTTTACAAAAATGCATAGCTAACAAGAAGTGGGATGGACTGTAATATCCTTTTGGATTTTTGCTGTGGATTTTTAGAGCAGGTAATATATGTCCTAACTTCCTACCAAATTAGCCCATCAGCCTATAAAGATGTGGGGAGTGAGAACCCCTTTGTACCTTGGTTATAAAACTGGCCTATAAAAAATGAAATTAATTTCCAAGTGCAATTAAATCTCACTATTAACTTTGCCCATCCCTTTAAGTGTATGAGCAAAGTCACTCTGTAAGGGCTGATTTTTCCACCTCTTTGACAAATTTGGAGTAGAAAAGCAAAAACGTTTTAACAGAGATTTTCTAAACTGAAGAGATGCCACAATTATTAAAGCAGAGTTTTGATGCCTGGTCTGGAAATTAGGAAGGCATTTACAATTTTAATAGAGGTCCTGGGGCCTGAAAATGCCTGCTTCTGCTGAAGCTTGGGCAGGGTAGGGAACAGACTGGATGGCAGAGCTGCTGGCTGCACTGAGGGCTCAGGGATCTCTCAGAAATGCCTCCGTGGGCTGCTATGGAGACAAACATGAAGCCAGCACTGCTTCTCCACTTGCAAAGTGAAGGAGGAACAATTCCGAGGTATTTGGTCAGTTAAAAGCTAAAGTCTGCTCATGTTTCTTATAGGTTTGACTTCCCAGGTATGAAGTATATACAGATAATATATAATACCATTTAAAAAATTAGAAGCTAGGCTACAAGGTACAGCCAAAATTTCCCTTAACAATCAAGAGAAGGGAGAGCTGTCTTTTTTAGTATAAGGAACATACTTATAGAATCACAGAATCCTTAGGCTGAAAAAGACCTTTAAGATCGTCATCCAACCACAAACCCAGCTCTAAATCACGTCCCTAAGTGCCATAGGGACACAGCTTTTAAATATCCCCATGGATGGTGACTGAACCACTCNGATCAGAGTCCTTTTTTCCCTGAATGCCCCGTGCTGAAGCAGAAGAAGAGTCAAAGCCGCCATTTCAGGTTTTCTCTTGGTTTTTTATTATTTCTTATCTACAAATTCTTTCTGTGCGCTGCCAAGGTCTTGTTGCAGCGAGGGCAGGAGACGACTCCCGCCCACGACAGGCGGGCAGAACTTTTATACTATGTTTTATATATCCTTTATTGACCATTGATCACCAATACCTACTGCTAATGTTAGACATGTCACCTCTATCCTACACCAACCCCTGTGAGCCACCACAGCAGAAAAATGGGTGACAAGAAGAAGAACAAAAAGGACAAGGACCACAGCCAGGTCCTCCATGTTTTTCTTCTGATCCCTTTCTAAAAATCCTAATATTCTACATTTGCACCCTGTGATTACTTAACTACTACTACTAACTATTATTTTTCTTACATTCTCGTGACTTGTAACTCATTTCACAAACTGAAAGCTCTTCCATGGACCGAGATCCAGGACAGTGTCTCTCTGGGGCTCTGTGCAGGGGGGTCCCTGACCCCCTGCCAGGACCTCAAACCCTCCAGGGCAGTCAGAGGAGTGCCCTGGACTCCGACACTCCTGAGTCTTCTCTTCTCCAGGCTGAACACCTCAAGTTCCCTCAGCTGCTCTTCATCAGACTCATGCTCCAGGCCCTGCCCCAGGTCCCTTGCTCGTTTGACTTGATGTCTTTTAGGCTTTTGTACTGCTCTCAATCCTCACCAAACCCGAATAGCTGGACACAAGGCAAGTTTCCATGAAGTGTAAACCAGGGACAGTGTGCTCCAGCAGTCCTCCATGGGGAAGTGAGCCAAAACAGCAGCCTAGAACCTTTAAGAAAATACCTTCAGTAGTTTTGACACAAAGCCAGTACAAAAGTCAGATAAGGCAGCAAAGGGGCATGTTTGTCTCTGCTTTCTCACCTTCATCAGTGTTGAGAAAAATTGCAGAGCAAAAGTTACTTTAAGGCTGTGTTTGAGTTACATGCTGAAAAGATGAGATAATTCTTTACAGAGGGGCAACTACTCTATTAGAAAATGTTACTCATCATGAATGTGGGGTAATGGAGCTGCAAGTCAGGTCAGTACCTGGTACTCGGAATACAAATTTTCTGAAGAAACTGCAGATAGTTCATATGTAAATGCTTTGGATTTGCAAGCACAGGCTGTTCTTTCAATTCACCATCTCATACTTTATGCTCTGCCAAATTGCTAATTATAATGCTCAAAAAAATAGAATCTTAAGCAAATTGTAGAGAACAGTGACATTCATAACAATAGATTAATGCTGAGTATTTTAGAATCAGCTGAAGGATACATCCAGTTTGGGGTGAAGGAGGTAATCAGTCAGAAGATTGGGGTTATCCATTTTTGATACCAATTTCTTTGGTTTGATTTAATTTTTAATTTGTGTTGATTTCAGCACCACAAACCAGAGTAATTTTGACGGAGGCTTTGGAGTTTTTGTGAAAGGCACTCATGTTCCATTTAGGGAACTCCAATTTTTCTCATCAGCCTGAGGCACTTACACATCTTATGAAAACACTGAGGTACCCTTGATTTCCCATGGTTTCAATGAAAGCACCAGGTTCCTGCATTTCTTTTGGACCCATTTCAGATCAACAAGAAGCTGAGTGTGTACCCTTATATCTCATTGGAGTAAAACTCAAGATACATGGCACGGTTTGAAACTGGACTCCAAAAAATAAACACTCAGTCACAGAACTCCAGGCCTACCTCATTCTTTCATTAAACTGCAAAACACTCACTGAGATCAGCATTCATTTGTCTACTGAGACCTGGATTTAGGTTCTATTAAAAATAAGGAAAATGCTACAGCAGTTTTGAAATGTTAGAAAATATATGTATTTTTGGTTCACGAGAAACAGTCCTTTGCTATACAGACTACTATAGTGCTTGACAAGAATTTGCTCTGTGAGTACTTTGGAAGCATTAATTTCAATCCATTTATTTATGTTCATTCTTGTACAGAGGCTTACAATCCCATCAAAACACAATCAAACCACATCAGCTGCAAAATTCCCCTCAAGTTAGCAAAGACAGGTGTATCTGCACTGCCAGCCTAAGGACTTTTGCCAGTGAGCTCTGATGCAATGCCCACTGAAGACAGTGAGGTGACCAGAAGAAAACACCTGGAGTGCATAATTGCTCAAAATACAATGTAAAAGGAAAAAAAAAAAAGATATTTTTCCTTCCAAGTCTCAGAAAAACACTAGATGAGATATTCTGAGTTGTGTGAAAAGGTTTGGAGAAATTTCTCCTTAACCCACACCACTGAATCACCCTTATGTCAGGCTCCATCTGTAGAACTCTTACTCATGTAAATAATATAGGGCTTCATGTTTTCTCCAGTGATTTTTAAACCTTTGCATTTCTCTTGAAAAAGAAGTAAAAAAAGGTAATCTCAGAAGCCTGAGTTTACCAGCATTTTGCCATTTCTAGCAGTGTGGAAAGGGGCAGACATAGAAGAATAATTTTTTTTTAATTGAAAGAATATGTAAGGTTGTGAGGTGACATGAATTTCAGTCTTTATCAGTAAAATTAGATGTGCAGTATTGAACATGTGTGAAGTCATGCTTCCTGTAAGAATATTGGATATCCAAGAGATTTGTCAATTTTACAATAATTTAACTGCCACAAATGAGACCATAATTAAAACCTTATATTGAAAATTATCTGTTTCTAAATGAATAAGTGTTGGAATAAAAGACCAGTTTCTCAAAAAATCTCTCACATCTGATGCAAAACATCTTGTCTGCTCATTTCTGCAGACAGATACAAACTACAGAAGGTAGGAACTGATGCCATGTAATCAAGCAGGGAATAAAAAGTTACTGAAACTGAGAAAAAACTATTTGCATTGCACTCATTTCACGTTCATGCTATCAAAAACCTGAACAGTCACTGTGTATGCACAGGATTAAAACAGAATAACTGGCATGTGAACGTTCCCCTTTTAAGTCTGGCAAGTTTCAGTGACAATGAGGGAATACACAGTTATCAGTAAGAACAGAGCCATCCTTTCCATGATCTGAAAGTTGGTGGTGGTTTCTCCAAACCTTAGCCAGCAATGCCTCGAGGCAGCCCTGGGAGAGGCTCTTGTTATGTTTCTACATGAGAGACTGTAAAAGGGAGGCCAAAATTGTACAGCTTTAAGTGTGTATGATCTTGAGTGTGAGATATTTCTGCCTGTCCTCTGATAAAACTAAGGGTAATAAGTCTATTTTTCTTGGAGAAGGGCTATTTCAAGAAAAACCTATGCTACATATGGCAAAACAAATTAGGTTTGTGTCCTAGCATATGGATTTAGGTTTCCACTTCATTTAATTCTGATGAATTTTTAAATTCCTGTTGATTTTCACAACCATAGGCCTGCTTCTGTAATCTATATCACATCGCTGTCCGTGTCCTCACAGTCTCTACAGTTCATAATTGAGGAATGAACAGCTAAACCATACACTTAGTTGAATTTTATTATATAGGAAAAGATGAAATACAGCAAAATAGATTCCTGGGAAACATGATTTTTAAAAAAATTAGTCTATATTAAATTAAAAGTAAGAGACATTAAAGAGAAAATGTCAAACTCTGAAATAAAAATGATCAATGATGACTAGGAAAGCTATGACATGAGTATTTTAATAAGACATATAAGTGAAAATAAAAACGGCTGAGATTAAATAATAGAAGGTGAATTAATGAGAGGAAAATCTGCTACACTGCCCAAAGGTAGAGCAGGAAGCTCAAGAAATAACTAGCTACTTAAGTATCAGAAGATAGGCAGTGGAATTATTGAGGGTGTGATGAGATTGTACTGACGTGAAAATAAATTTTGGGAAAACATTACTGAAAATATTAAAGCAAGCTCTTTTTTGGTTTCAACAATAAAGATTAAAAAGAGCTTGTCCTGATTTCAAAGTGTAAAGAGTGGTTGCCTTCAAGGCTATACAACTAGCAATCCCATACAAAGCCAAACGAATCAGAAAAAATGTAGACATTTTCTGGAGAGGAGGAGGGATTGGTGTAGAGAAAGTGACTGATCCTGGAAAGTCCATCCCCCTCTCCCACCCTGAGTAGCAGGAAGGGAAGTGGAAAATGTGGTTATCTGACAGCTCTGAGCTGTGGAGCTCTACAGCCCAGACTATTCAATAAGCAGCATACCCACAAGAAAAAAAAAAAGGTGTCTCATAACCACCCTGCCCCAAAATGAGCAAGAGCAAAGGACCAAATCCAAATTCCACAAGTATGGAAGTCTTGGAGAATTTGAATATTAGTTCATTTCCTTTCAGAGAGCTGTTTCAGGCATCTGTTATTCATATGAAAAAAAGGTTTTTGGTGATGGGACTACTAAACCCTTTGTTTTATATTCCTTATCTGCTGGGGTTTTGTTAGTAGTAGTATTACTGCTACCAAACTCACTATCTGTAGAAAGATCAAACACTGCAATGGAAATTATGACCCAGGTCATTAAGAGCAGAAAAGCAAAATTTCCCAGGTAGCAAACACTATGAAAAGATTTTAAAAAATGGATAGAGGGAGGGAGTGAACCTGAACAGGTGTTCCATTTCTACAAACAACAGAAATACCAGGCATAAAATTATTGTGTCCGAAAGATGTGACACTAAAAAAAAAGGAGCCACAAGTAAAATTTTTTTTTCCTGACTTTGGTAACATGCTTTCAAATGTTAATAACTTCAAAAATGCTTTAACTTTATTAAAAATATCCTATCAGTCACGAACTATCTCACAAGATACCCTCCTGCTTTTCATACATCACTCTTCACCCTCACCAACGTTTCCTGCCCTTGTGATGAAGTTTCTTGTCACCTGAGTTGTGGCAATTCAAAGCATTTATGGAAATATGCTGCAGATGCACTCAGTTAATATTTTCAGGTTAAATAACAAGCTGAAAAAGCCTGAAAGCCTTTTTCCCAACCCAGGAAAACCTTTTCCCAAGCCAGGCCACTGCATGTGCAGGATTGTTGACACAACCAAAACTGCGGCACGGGGTCAGGAACAATTGCCTAGAAACAAAAGCCTCTAAAATTGGCTTTCTGCCTTAAAAGAAGCAAGAATCTTATCAGAGTATGCAGGTAGGAAGGCTGTATTAAACTGAGATGTTGAAAAAACACTATGATACTCATATTCTCATACAATCTGTAAGTGGGCCAGCATAACTCGCTCAACTGATATAGAAAAGAATCTCTGGCATGTCACAGAAATACTCATGAATAAAAGAGAAAAAAAAAAATCTTCCTTTATAATGTTAACAGTGAACATCTAGTATGGCTCTTAAAATCCTGTTCTTATGCATAGAATTGGATAGACAAGAGAGAGAAAGACCTTCAATTCCTACCCTCTATTGGCCTTGAACATCACTTGGAGAATAAATACATTTTTTCATCTTGTGCCCTTTTTTTTTTGTGAGAAAGGACATCTGCAACATATTTATAGAAAAAAAATGTTGCATGTGTAATGAAAAAAACCTCTAGATATATGTGCATGGTAGATAAAACAACTTGTGGACTGAAGTTACACTGGAAAATTAACTCAGCTCTTCAGAAAGGATGATTTGTTATTTGCTATGCCTGTGTTCTGGCTCCAGACAGGATAGGATTAATTTTTGCAGTAGCCAGGAGGGGCCGTGGCCAGGGCCCAGAGGTTATTTTAGACCACTTCATGCCATTTTCTGGGAATGGGGAAAGGGTCCTTTCCAGGCAGTGTGGTGGCAGTCAGGTGTTGTCAGGCATCCTGTGCAATGGTGAGAATTCACATGGGAACCACTCTCCTCCCTTGCACGCTCTTGCTGTTAACGTTGTTGGCCACTTTTCATATTCCTATCCCATTGCCATTTCCAGTAGATTGTTCTTATCTCAACCTGTGTCCTTCACCTTCTGTGCTTCCAGTTCTCCCCCCAGTGCCGTGCAGGGAATGGAGTGAGACAGGGAGAGGGAGCGAGCAGTGCATGTTTGAGTGGTTTCCGTGGGAACACTCGACTTGGGAAAACCATCCCTAAACCACAACAGCATTATCTGGCACCTGCTGTGGGTCAGGAAGGGTTGAGATGACAACAGATCTGCCCAGAGCAGGTTGGAAACAAGTTTGATCTGAGCATTTGCTGCATTAGGTCTGGTGCCACTGGTCACAGTGTTGCTTGGTCTGTCCTTGTGGCCGTGGCACCCAACCCTGTGTGTCTTTCCATATGTGCACTGTGTGCCCACGTGGTGGCCTTTTTCAAAGCGGGGAGAGGGATCAGGATGGCTTTGCTGTCCTATGGAATAGCAATTTATGACATCATTTATTTATGACATCAAGGGCAATGAAGGTATTTTGGGATGTGGATGCAGTGCTGCTCTCCCACCCTTACCTCAGGCACTACCTTTGGGAATCCATTAATAATCATATCCAGTCTGTGGAGGGAACAGGGGAGGATGATTTTCCCCAGCCTTTTACCCCCTTTTCCTCCTTCAGGCCTATTACAGCAGCTTTTGAGCCTTGAATTCCCTTTGGATGTTAAGGAAAGCAAATTCTTGTTCCTAAGTCTTCCAGGTCTCCTCAGTGGGGTCTGCACCATGTTTAGGGTAATGAAAGAGACTTCTAGGGAGAACTGCCCCAGGAATGGCATGGAATGTGGGAGAAAATGGTCAACTTTTGAAGGATTATTCTGCTCCAGTTTGGATTGGAAGCTCACCCCTGAACAACTACAGGACCCTGACCAAGTGGTAGAATATTTGAAAGAGAAATGCTGTGGCAGTTCCATAGAGGCATGGAGAATACTGTTCCTAAATCATCACAGGCTGGTTTTTCAGTCCACTCCTTCACAATCTTTGATATATATATGTATATAGTTAAGAGTTCTCAATGTACATCTAAGGAAAAGTAGGAATTACTTGAACTTTACTGGCATGGGAAGTTGTGAAATGTTTCTCTACTGCCTCTAAAACTTTCAACAGCCTTTGACCAGTTAAAGCACCTTGATCTCTCATTCCTTAAATTTTATTCTCTCTTTATTTCTCCTGGCATAGGGGTTTACACATCCACACTATCAACCAAAGTGGGGAACTGATCTCACTGACAGGTGTCCAGCAGAGAAAAGAATAGGTCTGAGTTGGCTGAACATCTCAGCTGCACAACTAGCTGCCCCAGCACACTGAGAGGGAATGGGAGGAATTAGCAGCTGGAGGTGGAGCCTAACGCAGCCTAATTAAACCAGCACTGCTTTTGGAAAGTGTGGATACCCCAGAGCAGCCTCAGGCTTCCTGATGTCGAGTAGATGTTAGTACCACAGAGCTGCAGCTTACTCTGCTTATTTTTTAGCAGATACCTTCATTCCAGTATACATCTCTCAGCACAAATTGTAGGTTGTGGACAGCAATGAACCTTGTAATTTTTACAATGATAAGGTGCGTGCCATAGGATTATATCTGCCTTAATTAAATTGATAGTTTAGATATTGATGTTTTAGCAGGCATATTATTTAGAGGACTGCATGTTTTGAGCACATCTGGGCTGCTTTCAGGGTTCTTTTTTTCTGTGCAGCTGTTCAGTAAATTGAGAAAGCGAAACTAAAAGGAGCATATTAAACAGGCACCCAAAGCCTTTGTATTCCTTTGATGACATGTGGAACTGATAACTGGACTGAGAACAAAGCTAGGAATGCCTCAGGAAGCAGTAAGATGAGCCAAGAAAGTGAAATACATAATCCTTGGGGAAAAAAAAATAAAACTGCCCTAAAAAGAATACATAGTGTTATGATTTGACCAAAGGAACCTGACATTTGCAGGGGTTTAAGATGAAACCATAAGAACTGTTTTCCCTGATAGTGCTGGGACTTGTGATACTTTCATGAGACTTCATGTATTTTACAACACGAAATGCCTTCACTCAGAGTTACTACATGTTTTTAACCTTTTGCCTTAAAACTCAAAGGCAAGATGCAATAAGATGAAATAAAGTTTTCAGACTCCTTTTCCAAAAAATGAGCTCTGTGTGTGGTGTGCATGCCTGAACCAAGAAGCACAGCTTTAGTAATCAGTGATAGCCATTAATGGCACCTATGAATAATGGGACACATTCTTCCTTCACTGACCCCTTATCTGTCTTTAGGAAATCCACCTAAAAAGAAGCTGAAATGTTCAGCTGCTAATATTATTGTCTTTATGTATGTTTATTGAAAATAATAGTGTGCTTCTGTATGACTTTGTAACAGGCATTTTTATAAAACCTACCAACATTGCAACTTTCCACTCTATGTAAAGTTAAAATGAATACTGTCATTTTGTATCAGAATACTTATCTAACTGGCATGTGGAAGGATTAGCTGCCATAAGATCAGATCTTACACAAACCTTATGTTGTACAGATAATTAGAGGCTGGCAGGACTCTACCACATGATCCTTCAGGGCACAAATAAGAGCAGCTATGCTTGGCTCCTGCTCTAAACTGTCCCTTGGAAAAGTTGCTCTCTCTCCACTGGCTGCTCTGAGAAGTTAGGGAGATTTATCCCATGCTATAATTAGCTGGTGTGTATTCCCACTCAGTACCAGTGCAGAGATGTCCATCAACATCAGTCAAATTTCTACTCCATCTTCAGCCAGTACAGTGCAATTTGTGAAAATATCTCACATTAAGAATTCTGCTGTATTGCCTGCTTGGTAGAAAAAAAAGAGATTCATAGCCTCAATTCATAATTCCCATTTAAAATTTAATTTTTAATATTAAATATGTAAATCCGCTACCCATAAATAATTCCAAAATGTTAGTAGAATAATTTTGCACACTGACCTCATGGATGTGGTGTGATTCTTGGAGCAGTCCTGTGCAGGCCCAGAAGCAGGACATCAATGATCCTTAGAGGTCCCTTCCAACTCAGGATGTTCTATGCTTCTATGACTTTAATTTAATCTTCAAAGTAAAACAGAAATAAAATGTGTTCATACCTGGTGTTGGAGGGAAAAATCTGTTTGAATACCCACAGTATCCACATATAAAAGTATATCATTACTATTTCAAACAACCTGGAAAAATACATAATTTGTCACGATGTAGTATTGAAACTAAAGGAAAAGTATTTAGCTATAATTCCTGAAACCAAAATAACTTTACTGGGAAACTTAAATAACTTTCTCATTGTGCCTGAAACATCAGACAAAAAAAAAACAAACAATACACAGAAATTGATTAAAGCATAGTCTTAATTGTTACACATAAAGCAAAACAAACCAGTTTGTTTTGCAGCTATCTAAATCCAAAAAGGAAACCTTAAGAACTCTTGGAAAACCAGGTGAGGTGAGAAACCAGTATTGAACACTGTCAAACAAAGAACACAGAGCCCATATGTAGCAAAACATCTGAGCTGGATTCCAAGATAAACCTTTCTAATTGGACACAGGGTAAGACATGGGTAGGAAGAAGCAAGCCCATCTTAGCAAGGACAGCTTTGAAATCCTGCTTCCACAGACATTCCTCATTTTCAAACAGACCCTTTCTCCTCTCCCTTGTTACCCACCATGCTGCTCTCAAGCCACTGCTTATGAAATCATGTAAACTTCAATCTGGCCTGAAAATGAGCCTGTGGAAAAGAACTCCACAGGACAGGAATGGACTGTTGACATCATGGCAAGAATAGCCTGACCTGACGCTCCTCCTGGGAGAAACAGATGTAATAATGCTGTCACAAATGAGCAAATAGCTGTTGGTTGTGCTTTTCAGATGCAAGAGCTCAGCTCTCAACAAAGGGTTTCCATACAAAGCAAACAGAAAGAGCCATTTTATTTACTTTTCTTGGAAGAGATCTCATTTATTGGACTAAAAACGTGGTGTTTACTTACACCTTGTGTTCTAAAAGAGGAAATACAGGGTTTATGCCAATATTGTATGTTTTCAGCTTTTTTAATGGGAAAGCTAATGCCAATTTTTGCATTTGACTGTGGGGTTTCAAGGCTGTAATAAGCTGGATTGGCACAAACCAGAAAGTTGAAATGGGTGAATACCTTCTTCTGAGCTAAATCTGAATGCCAATAGAAACCAAACATGTTAATTTTGCTAGGTGAATCCCACACAAAATAGCTCTTCAACCCTGGGGGAAAAACAGGGTGAAAATACAACGTAAATTATTCAACTTTGAAGGCTGATTCTCAGACTCTGTAGAAACCTGTCTTTTAACCTGCCTCATGGCAATGGATGTCTGAGGAGTAAGTGCAAGTGAAAAAGATCAATAAGCTTCACAGGTTCTCTGGACAGACACCAGAAAAGTTTGTATTTACCCGAAATGGGTCTGTCATTCATAAAGATGGACTTCAAAATTTCCTGTCACTGAACCTTTCTTCCTCTCTCCCCCAGGTCACTCAAATATTTTGCCTTCACGCAGAACATTTGAGCATCAGGGGAAGGGGGAGGAAAAGAAATGAGGTACATTTTGCTATATTTATGTTTTCTTACCCATTTTTAAATAACTGTTTTGTTAAATACTTTAACTTATGTGGAAATAATACTAAAACAGATATTAACAGGAAAAGCCTAAGAGGGAATCCAGATAACTAGGCTACAGATATTGTATGGGGAAAAACTGAGGAACTCAGGCAGCAATCCTTACTCATCTCTCTGGGCAGTGAGGACTTTTAAAGAACACAATAATTCCACTTCCATTCTATCAAAGATTGTCTTATATACTGAGCTGTTCATGTCTTAATTCCAAGAACTGCCTAGATTTACTATTATTCAGTACCTTACATTGCAGTGATAACTAAAACTCCAACGTTGAAGAGGTTTCCTTTTTTCTAACCAACATTCCTTTTCCTCTAAACATGTAAGTGCATACTTATTTGAGCATACAGTATATTGAGTATATTTATGCATTCTAAAGTTATGTGGATGTATTTCCACAAAACTAAGCTATCAGCTAAGAAAAAGAATTTTAAAACTGCCTGAGCAGTGTATTCAGGCAGAAGAAGAAAAAAACAAACAGAAACATTCTATTAATGGCAGCACTTGAGAGCCCAGTCCATGTCTTAGAAGGCAGGGGATAAGAGCATAAATCTTATGTCTAAAGTTCTGCAGGATTTTGTCATCCTTTGTGCAAAGGATAAGACAAACAAGGTATGACAACCCTGCTCATACTCAGCCTGAAGAAATACCACTGCCAAACAGGTACTACCCAAACCAGAGGTTTATACCAGAGCAGAGACCCAGGACACATTTTATGTCAAGTGCTCTGCAGCATCGTGCTACACATT
>WAAE01005639.1:15145-30449 GCA_013400495.1 Nicator chloris | reverse complement strand
ATCACTATTGGAAATGCTGTTCAATTTGCCCATATACTCATATCACTAAACTCACTTCTGTTCTACTTCAGAGCTACACAGAAGACAAATTGAAGAATTGTCCTTCCCCAAAACATTATAAGTAGTAGACTTCAGATCACAAACTAAAGGAAAAAAATAAAAGCAAGCACCAAAATACTAACCAAAACCCAACCGGGCCTGGCACAATTTCTTTATTACTCAGTTTTATATTCTCAAAGCAAAGCAAATCCCGTACCCAAATACGCCTCAGAAGAAATGCTCTGACATCCACTGGCAAATTTCAGACTATGAAGTGTGATCAGGAGACTAACAAAAACTTTTTGATGCTCCCTGGCTATCCTTGGATAGGTACATTACTAACAAGTTAGGAATTCCTTTTAAACAGTCAAAGTAGTGGTTGCACATGGCAGCAAATAGAAAACAGCAAAGCTGCCAATGCAGTGACATTCAAGATCAGCTTTAGCTCCAGCATGGTCAGGCAGTAAGACAGTCTGGTTTGAAATGACACAGGTTCTGAAAACCATGCAAGAGAAGTGAACAAAGAAGCCTAATCCTTAGCTACTATTCAGAGCAGAAGACAGTAAAAAGCAATTTCTCTGCAAAGTATTCAAAATGTTGTTTCTGTGAAAAACACTTGGATGTGACAGTAATGCAAGGTGCCAGCAGAGAACAGGGAAAACTGAACACAAACTCTGATTTTCAGAGGCATGTACCCCGTGGTGACCCTTTTTGTTTTGTTTTATAAAGCAAAACAGAACCATAACTCTTGGATGGCTAACAAGGAATATGTCCAGATATTTGAGAAGGCAAATTAAATACAAATTCAGTGTATGGATGGAAGAAAACAACTATGTCTGCTTGTTCACCATTAATATGTCTGATATGAAGCATGATCTTTGACTGCAGAGATAGGTATACTGTCCTAGACCAGGACAGTAACATTTCCATAACCAATGGCTCTTCTTCCATTAGTTATTTAAGAATATAAACCAGAATAAACCAGAGGCAGCTAAATCAAGAGAGAATATAATTTTATTTTAAAAATATGTTTCAATAAACCTTTCAATAAATAATGACTACTATATGCCTAGTGAAAATGCGCTTTAACCTGAAGGTCTAGTACTAAAGAGTCCAACACCTAGAAGGCAAATTTCCCATTCAAGTAGAAAAAATATTATTATTTCTGTTACTAAATCTAAGATATTACTAGTTTCTTGAGCTTTATTAAATGGGGAAAAACAGGATCTGAAGATAAAAATCTTTGTAATTTTCTTTGGCAGGACTCCTGACACATGCAAAAAATTTTCTACCAAATTATTTCTTTTATATTTTTTGTAATGTATTTTGATAGGTTTTATTTTTTAATAAATTTTTCCTGAAGAGTTAGTATTTCTTTAAAAATAAAGCAGCTAATTCATATTCAGATAAATTTTGCTTGCTAAAACAAATTTGTTTATGATATTTAAACATAAAATCACAGAATTATTTATACTGGAAAAGACCTCCAAAGTAATCAAGTCAAAACTGTGACCGATCATCACCTTGTCAACTAGGCACCGAGTGCCATATCCAGTTGTCTCTTGAACATCTCCAGGCATGGTGACTCCACCTGCCTGGGCAGTCCATCCCAACGCTTCCAAGCCCTTTCTGTGACAAAATTCCTCTTGATGTCTGGCCTGAACCTCCTCTGGCGCAGTTTCACACCACTTCTTATCCTGTCAGTGGTTGCCTGGGAGAGGAGGCCAAGCACCACCTGGCTGTAACATCTTTCATGTAGTTGTAAACAGGAATGAGGTCACCCCTGAGCCTCTTCTCCTGGCCAAACACCTGCAGCTCCCTCAGCTGCTCCTTACAGGATTTACTCTCTAGACTCTTCACCAGCTCCCTTGCCTTCTATGGACTCACTCCAGCACTTCAGTGTCTTTCTTGAAGTGAGGGGCCCAGAACCAACAAACGGCTGAGGTGCAGCCCCACCACTGTCCAGTGCAGGAGGCGCTTCCCTGGTCCTACTATGGATTCTTTCTGAAAGGCTTTTATTTTGCCATATGTGTTTTTATATAATAACTACATTTTTGGTCGGTTACTAGATGAGAAATTGCTTCCAACGATTTTTTATAAAAGGGAACTAATTGGGTAATAAAGCTACAATTCTCTGTTCGCATCAATCTCTTAGTACAGTGTAAGAAATACAAAAATAATAGTCACTGAAAATGTCTGTTATTCATCCTTTCAGATAAACTTATATATGCCAGTAAGAAACATCTAGCATAAAAGACAACACCTGGTAATGCCCCAAGCATCTTAAACTCCGTTCCAACATGAAACACATCAAGTAAAAAATATTAGTGTGACAATATCTTACCTTTTCCAAGGATTCAAAATTGTTCTCTTATTGCAGATCTCTTTTTGAAAGATATTAAAAATAGTGTACAACTTTTATTTCACAGACCAAGTAATGAATTATAGATTGTCTGTTCTGTTGTATCATGTGATAAATTTTCTGGGCCATTGCAAAAGAGTAAATAATAATTTTTATTTTACTGTGGGTATTGTGAAGACAGAACAATGTTTTCTGAATTTCATATTAACCCTATTAACTACAAACAAGGACACAGTGTCAAAGTTCAAAACATTAGAATTTTCTACACTTTCATATTTATTAATACTTTTCCAAATATTCACAATGGAATTTCATCATTGCCTTGAAAAGTCAATAGACAGTTCACCTTTCAGCTATAAAATAATGAGAATCTATAGAAAAATTTTGATTTGTTAATGGCTTTGGGCATATGTGACTACAGATCTGCAACAAATAGAAAATAGATCCTGAAATTTCTCCTCACAAAGCTGAGTTCACTTAGGCAAATTTTATATCTTATTCAATACCATATGTTTTGTCTGTCACAACTATATCGGATAAAACATTATTCTCAGAAAATAAGGTTTGGGAATAGAAAGTAGTCTTATGTGCAGACTGCTTTATAATCTATTGGTACTTTCAAGAGTATATTTCACACTTTTCTAGTAGTTCAATAGTGAAGCAACTTATGTATAGATTCAGTAAGTTCAAAGATTCACTAAGTTCTTTATATACCTTACACAAAAAGTGACCTATAGACATTTTTGATCCTACATGCAGTAGTTTGCCTCAAAAAGCGAATTCTGGAAAAGGAATTTTCTCATTTTCTGGGCTTGGGTACAGAATTAGTAATGCAGAAAATCATGGGAGGAAGAAGTACCTGTAATATTTTACCCATTTGTTCTTGTCTAACTCTGCTCAGATGCTGGACATACTGTCTGAAGAAGAATGTTGCATGATTTCCTTTGCAGGTTGGGTGAATCTTTAATTTTCCTATTCTGCCTAAATCTTGAAGGAACCCCCTTTCCCTGTTCATTTTAACTGTACAGTTCTGAAGGACTTTTCCTACAGTCATGTAGGTTTCTCCAGTCCTGTTAGCAATAGGTTTTCTCCTGATTAAAGAGATTTTCATCCAAGTTCAGCCTTTCGTGAAGTATTGAAACCATTCTAGAAAGCTCATACTTGATAAAACATTTCAAACTCTTTCCATTCATGCTTGATCAAACTTGCAATAGAAGTCTAGTTGGAATAAGACATACTAGTTCCCATATGTGGAAAGAACTTGCTAATTAGATTTTATATTCTATAAATTTTGTTCTTTGTTCAGCATTTTATTATCAGGCTGTTGAGTGCTGAAAGTGAAACCTGGACCGTTTAAGATACTTCAGCAAACTAAGTATGATGTAACAATATTGTTTTTTTTTTTTTTTTTTATTTTAAGGTGTGAAAATCAGTGTAGATCAGAACAACTGGAGAAAAAAAAATTAGATAAACAACAACCCCACCCCCAGGTTCCCCTGTGTAGTTTTTCCTTACTTTAAATAGTTTTAGTGACAAAAAATACCTTGTTATTATGCTTATGAATTATTTATTGTGCTTCTACTTTTTTTTTAATTTTTCCCAATCCATTACACAAAATCTCTCTGCTGCAGAATAATAATTTATACAATACTCTCAGCATGAAGCTCTGTTATTAGATAGATGACTCAATTTACCTAGCTTAAAAAAATTTAGTTTTGTGTCTCTCATCAGTTCACTTTATTTTACCTTGTTTTTTCTTTTTTTTTCTATGACTACTAAAAAGAAAATTAATACTTTCTCAGCTGAAACCAATACGCCTACAAAGAAAAAAGAATAAACACAACTGTGTAAAATGCATTACTACAGTGACTATAAAAGTTTTAATACTGTAAAACATTTAAAATATTTTCCTGAAATAAAGTTAAGGTCTAAATGTGAAAATTGCTCTATTATTTGCAGTACTTCTACACGTTATTTTTATACCAGAAAGGACTTTCATATTGCTTGCTAGTCATATTGATGACAGAAAATGTGGGAAATGGCAATAATTATGATCTCTTTCTTAGTTTTCTACGTGGCAGTGTACAATTCACATTTTTTAGCAGGTTAGGAATGTGTAATTCCCCCAGTGATTTAGGATGCCTGAGATCAGGTGACTCTAAAGGGCCTAGCTGTGTACAAAACATTAGTGGAATAATGCTTAACTAGTCTGTGATTTTCTAGAGAATTTGGACAAAGAAAGACTTTCTACCCCATCTGCCTCAGGACCAGGCTCATCTAGCCTCATTCGGAAGACAGTGTCTCCAAAATAGCCTTCTAACACCACAGGAAAGCATCACCTGAAAAGTCAGCATTTCACTGGCCAATCCAAAAACCCTAGTTCAGTATCCTAGCTCACTCTTCTTGAACTATGTACCGAAAGACTTAGAGTTTATAGGGACAAAAAATTGTCGTGTTATCTGAGAACAAACATGCCATCAGAAAAGCAAGATTCATGAAAGAGAAAACTATCACTGCTTAATAAACATAATTACTCTGTTTCTACTCATAAAATCCATACAAATTGGATTTTGAGGTGCTGGGAGAATATATTGATGGATTTATCACTGTGCATCAGCCTTTCCTCCTATACACTACCTCAACATCACCAATTTGTGCTGACAGTGAAAGAATTGCTGCCTAGGTAGACCTTCAGTATGCCTCACTGAAACCATTCCCAGAAGAAAGTGAAAGCTGTGAACACTTTAAATGTGTTTGTAATGATCCTATAGGATTTATATTCCTGAATAGCCTAGGGGTAGCAGGAAAGAAGTTAGTGGTAAATGGAACAAGTCACAGTGTGAAGCATTTCAGCACTGTCTTTACCAACTAGTTCATTATCTCTTAAAGGTTTGAAAAATACAAAGTCTCTGGAAGATATCACCACTAAAATTGAAGTTGTCATTGTAAGCCATCCTTGAAAAACATTTTCTTTGAGTGACTTCATGTAACTGACTGTGTCTGAAGAAGCACTGTGCAGGATAAAACTAGTAGAAATGGAACAGTACACTCTGTTTTCAGGCTTATAATTTGGGGAAAAATAGAAACTCCCACGCACATGATACATTTCAGTTGGTCAGCATATCACCGTGACCTGTTTGTTACCTATTCTTTATATAACCACTATGCAGTCACATTTGTCAGTAGGCTGAAATAATATATAATGCTGCAGTAAAAGTAAGTTCTACTTTATCTGTGTTTTGAGAACTGAGATTTATATTTTACAGGATGTTAATTATAGCTATAAAGTTCAGCTAGCTTCCTGCAAACGAGTCCAAAAAAACCAACCATAAACACACAGCAAATGGACTGTGCTAGTGGTACCAAGGCTGCATGTGGGAACACATCACAAGGTCCTGAACAAGGCTGAGGAATAGAGGTCATGAAACCTATTAAGACCTGCAAAATTTCTCCTGGAGGTTGAAGTTTTGTAGACTGAAAACAAATACTTTTATCTTCTTGCTAGACTGGAGCAAGAGAATTTACGATAGAAAAGAGTGATGGACACAGTCTCCAACAGCTCCACTGAAGGTCTCCTAAATGGACATGCTTGTGATACGGTGTCATTTACACTACAAAACACAATTATGATTAGTTTCATGTCTGTACACTCTTTATTGGTGACTTCAGCTAACCTATTAAACAAGGAAGAAAAATTTTCCTTGACAGCTTTCCCTAAGTTTCTTAATGACATCTGGATGGGGAGATAAAATCCTTCAAATTTTTGTTATTTTTTGTGAAAATTTAAAGCATAAATATTGCATCAGAAGCTGAAAAAATGAGTGTTAAAATATCACAGAATAGTCATGCTACCTATATTTCCATGTGAAGAATATAATGTCTGTTCTTAATTAAACTACAGTAAAATTAAGATAACCTTCTCACAAGAATATTGAATCAAATAGGGACACAGCTCATCAAATCAATAAAGACAGTGTAGTACCAACAACCTGACAGAGAAATAATCTTGTGAACACATGCAAAGTCAATTCTATATTAATGATCCAGTATTCAGGAAAAGATTTTTAATGAATGACGAAGGGTTTCTAGAAAGTTTCTCCAGGACTTTTCTCCAGAAAGGAAAGTAAATATGCTATGTGGCAGTTTACATGAACTATCAGAGCCTGAACACAATGTGCTGAGTGTTATTGCTTTATATTTTGAGAAGTATAGAGGAAATGCATGCCAAACAGAATCACATTCATTTAAAACAGACGGAGGAGTTTTTCAAAAGTAACAAACTCCTTTCAAAGCATATAGTATGACTCCTTGTGTCCAGCTATGACAATATTTCTACATAAATAGGAAATAAATGGCAATAATCTAAGACTCTGTAAGGAAATCTACTGCTCTTGGCTATTCAGGAGTAGCTTGGAGTACTGTAATGATACTAGCTCCTCTGCTGACTTCTAATGACACAGTCTCTTTCAAAAACTGTAATTGCAGGATTGTCAATTTTTACATGGGAAGAGTCTGTACTCCCATTGTATTATGACTTGTAAATACAAGTATGAGGTTGTAGACATAAGAATGGATTTTGAGCATAAATATAAGTTCATTCAAAGGATCTTATATTTTTTCTGAAGTATTATTAGTAACTTTTAAACCAAATTTTGCAATTGGTGATTCCAGAAATATCAAAGGAATAGAAAACAAGCAGTAAAAAGCCTCAAAAATGAAGACTTTACTTGAACACAACCGGGAATGTGGTGCTGGTTTTGATCCATTAGAGAGGAAAGACTTTACCAATTCATATTAAGTATTTTTGAGAAAATAATTAATATGCTCATCTACCTTTTACCAATAATTAATATGCTCTTCATCTACCTATTGCTCTTCATCTACCTGTGTAGATGAAGAGCAATACGTAGATAAGGAGTAATATAGTTAATTGTTGGATTAGGAACTAATTTTGACATAATTAAGAATACATAGATCCAGCATTTAAACAGATGTATAGAAAATGCTCATCTATCAAGGAGTAGAGCTTAGTTTTATCTGTATTTATGAAAAGAGAAATTTACAATAAACATTGGATTTATCATTTAATACTTGGTATTTGCCAAAGGTTTACTGAATTTTTAAGGCATGGAAATCCTACATTAGAAATCTATAATCCTTAAGTTGGAATCTGAAATAATAAAATTGTTTGCAGACATAAATTCTCTCAAGCAGATTCCCTGGATGCTTTGCTCTAGTACTTCTCAATTTGAATTTTTTTTTCCAAAATATATTTATAGTTTAGGCAACTAATAGGTTCTTTAATTCTGTTTCTGCTCCACAAATTTATTTTAAGTACCATTTCTATCCAGATATGTGCTTCTAGGGATCCTCTTTTTCATTTTCAAAGAAAATATATTCATTCTAAGAAAACAACTCCAGGGGAACTCAAAATTAAGCATTTTACTCCTTCATTTCACTGATGGACCCAAAGTGGGAGACTTTTGCCACTTAACATAACTGGTCTTCTCAAAAGATAAGGAAGGGAATAGAGAATTGACACCCTCATACTTGACAGACAGCAGTCAGAGCACTTCATTTTGACTTTGATATTGGACTTCCAACATCTTAAAAAACCTGTTTTTGATTGATTTATCTCTAGATCTTAAATTTGATGAAACAAAACAGACAAAATATCAGATTTATTGAAAGTAAGGATTTCTCATATCTAACAAAAGAAGAAACTTGTGAATGCTTACCACATCAAATTTTATGTGAAATAAAACTGAAGTCCCTTCAGGTCTTTCCTTCTCTATCCTCTTATTCCCTTTATCCCATTTCAAAATAGCTTAAAGCTATCTCCTGTCCAAAAAGAAATGATCTCTCACTTTAATTTTTCTACAGACTTTCAAAGCAGTGATACATAATTTATAGGTCTCACAAATATCAACTGAAAAACAGTTTATTATAAGGCTTCTTTGAGTCAAATCTAGTTTAGCTTGTCAGGCCTTTAAAATTAACTTTCATTTTCTTAATTCAGGGAGATTAAAACCCCTTCAGCAAAATTCTGGGATAAAATGCCCAAGTAGTATTTGTATTTATCTGGTTGTTAAAGAAAGAAATTTTAAATTATTAATGGCTTACACACAACAAACTAGAATACTCTCTATGTTCAGACATGGACTAGAGGGAAGAAATACATTCTTGTATATTTGTACTTATGTTTTTCCCAAATGCTCTCACTTCTATTTTCCCATTTACAGATTGCTAATACTAATTAGGATATTGACTTTAATAAGAAATGCAAAGGAGCTATTCTTTTATTATATAAATGAGACATTTGGGATTGTTGAGTTTGAATTTTTGTCAGCAAGAAATTTGGTTTTCTGGTTCCTGTAACTCTAGCCTTGTCTTAGTGTGTTTATCTACTCCAAGAGAGGATTGAAGAAACTACTCTGCCTCAGGTATTTAAATTTTCTCATCTAAACTAGAATGAATGTTATACAAATATAATGTGTATGAACATTACAAAAATACATAATAAATTATCCTGCCAAAATATTCCCTCTAAGGGATTTTGAAATTAAGTAAGCATTGATCTAATTCTTTATCAATATGCTATATATAACATTTAAACAAGGGATAAGTTTTCTCAAAAATACACTGTATTTTAGCATATTTTTGTTGTACACATTCTGATTTGCCATTTCTTTGCTTGTAATTTACAGAAGATATTTCAAGTTGTTTGTATAAAGTATGAGGTTTTTTCATGAGTTTGGCATAAGAGGGGCCAAGTATATGTATTATGTTATAAGGGAAGAAGGAACACTAAGTTTCTTTATTATCATTGAAATAGAACAAATTAAATAAATCCTTTGTTTATTCTCCACCTTTTTTCTTGTTTGCAATTTAAATAAAAGGTATCAAAAAATCTAAGATATTTTCTCCCTAAGGGCAAATTGAAACATGTCAGCTATGACATGTTCTCATCCTCATTCAGATCAAAGAATGAATATATCAGATATAGAAAAAAAATCATGTTCACATGTTCACCCATGAAATTGTGCTGGGCATGTGTTTCTCACTCTCAAACAGAAGTCCTTATATCACACATGTTGAAAGAGAACAGATAGGCTGGAAAGAGCCTCTAGAAAGATAATTATCGATCTATTTCAAGTTTAACTCCTAAATTTAGCTAATATTTCTTGTAGAAATTATGTTCATATCCCCTTCATTCTGTACTTCTGTGTTGGCATTGCTCTTTCAGAGAGCTAATTCATTTTTTGTCATTGAAAGAGTTTTCATTTGTTCTATGAGAATACTAATCATAAGCACACATCAATTGTGAAGAAGCCCATCTAGAATAAATTTGTCTCTGGATCCACTTGGACATGTAGTTATTTAAATTGGATGCAACCCAGATATGAAGAAGAAAATTTTTTGCAATAGTAGAAAAATAGATCATAGTATTATCACTATTGTTTGGAGCAAGGAAGATACAATCCAAAAGAATCTACACTTTATTTTCAGAATGCATCTCCCTGAAGAATTTTCACCTTTTCAAACTGTAAAGTAGTTTATTTCTCTACACTTGTTTATTAAGGCTCCATAGATGACTCAGACAATATTTCATTGCTTTGTATTTCTACCATCAGAATTATTCGAAGAAAGCTCCTTATCACCCTGATATATCTTTATATGTAGAGTTATTAAATAGAAATATGATATCAAATGTTGAGTAGAACTCAAATCAACTTATTCATGAAAAATGTATTTTCATGTATACTTTCCCTGTTAATCATGTTTTTATGTAGATTACATGTACCTATGTGTGTACAGTGGCACAGTTACAAAAGGAAGAAGTAATTCCTAATTCTCTTATCTCAGTTAGCATAGGATCCAAGACACTGACTTTCAAGCTACTAAGCCTGAAAAGCAACCTGGGGTTTCTCAGATAAGGGAGTCATCATGAACGCTCTCTGCCTATCACAGCACAAATATCCATTATTATTAAAAATACTGTTGGTGAAGTCTACAAAGAAGTGGGACCACAGGCTGTGTATTTCAAGCAAACAAAAGCAAAATTCCATGAACATCAGCCAAACATAGAAGAAATTAAGAAGGGTTACTGAATTTACCTGTACCTGATATCTAGCCCACTGGCTACTTATAGCAACAATTTTCCATCTAGCTGGGTGTTTTGGGTGCCATTCAACAGACCCTTCTTCACCAGCACTGAGCAGAAAATGCAGCCTAGTGAACATATTAGTCTCTTTTCCACACAAGCTGGCAAATTGCAGGACAAGAAGAAAGTAGTGGAGAAAGACTTCCTCCTAATAACTTCAGTAGCATGTACAGATATTCAACAGCCTCTGTAAACAGAATTTGCATTTTATGCATAAGAATAACAGAACTACACAAGCATTTATCAAATTTCTACTTATTTTTCATTAGTTGATTTAGGACCCAAAAGGGCTCCAACTAGACTTTGCTGGTTTTGTGACTTTGCTAGACACCTCTCCTCCCCCTCTCAATAACACTATTTACCCTAAACCCAACCCTCAGGTCAATGATGTACAGTTCTGTAAAAAACAATTTTTTCTGCATTTAGAAATGCATTTTCTGCATTTAGTTATGCTTTTAAGGTGTATGATCCCATGACCCTTCAAATCTAAAATACGTGACGATAAGGAAGCACTTAAATTTTCAAGAATTTCCGAGATGTCAGATTTTCTTTACTAAAAAAAAAAAATAGAATTTGTTTATATTTTGCATCTTTGTATAACTGTATTGAATATTCTATATTTGTGCTTTTTATAACTAAATTTCCAGACTGTGCATACATAAAATAACCCTTAAGTATTTTCAAAGGTTATACTGCATGGAAGACTAATTGGCAGCGGTCCCATGCAAAAGTGAATCATGGTATAGTTATGATGTAAAAATATTGCCATTCATGTGAATTGACCTATATATGTCATAGAAGGACCTCCTTCATGCCTGAGGAATAAATATAATATACTATTGCCTATGTAAAAAGAATAAAATTTACAGATGACCTCTGCGTATGCATGTCTTCTCTTAATCAAATACAATATCAGTGACAATATCTTGCTATATTGGTAACTAAATAGCATAATGTGTCCTCTGATTTTCCAGAGACATAAAAATTATTTTTTACCATGGAAAACTGTAAGAAAGGCTTAGCCCTAAAAACTCTTGTCCCTTTCCTATTTCCTCGTTTTAATTTTGCTTTATGCATTGTGATGCCCCCGAGGAGCTGCAATATGGATGCAGACAAGACCTTGCCTCTGGGGTTACCTCCCTACATAATTCTGTGGAGCCATCAGAGAGAAAAATCTATTTGTAGCCCTTGTGAATTAAGGAGCTCAGAGAATTTAGACACCTAAACAAGTATACAGAAAAACATTTTTATTTCCTATCTGTCAACTTGTTCTGTTAACCAGTAAACAGTGTTTATTTAACTTTACACATTTATACTGCAATGATACTTTGGCCCCTCCCCATACACTTTTTAAAAATTGGAATTCTTCAATACCTTTAACTAAGGATTCAGCATCTTGGCTCACATTTAGACTAGGAGTGTGTCAGTGCCCTCTACTTTTGCCCATGTAGGGAATGATTTAGATTAATTCACTCTCCATTGCAATGCATGTTATTAATTTTTATATTATTTCCATCATAACAAAAGAGAATTCCAGATTGAGTATGAAATTCCTTGGCCTATTTTATAAGCATAAAACAAGTGGACATTCTGATTGCTAAGGTCTCTAACAAACCGATCACTTTGATGCTATCAATTCATAATTTTTCTCCATCACTCAGTTTCATTTCAATTTAATCAAATGGTTGCCTATTTTTTTAATCATAAACCTAACATTTCTAATTGTTAAACTGAGTCATACAGTTCTGAAAGCAGGGAAAGTTTGGGAAGTCTCTCTGCAGTAGCTGGAGTGACAAGCACTATTAACACAAAATTGTTGTTGCTTTTTTTCTTAAAAACATTTTCTATCTTTCTATGCAATAGATTATTTTATTGTTCTCCAATAAAAATTAATGAAGACATACACATGAAACTGTTACACCTTTTCTTGTTTGATATATTGTCATGGGCAACCCAAAAAATGTGTATTGTATTCCATATCTGTACTACATTATATGACCCAAAATTGTAACTGTTCCTGTAAAGTCCTGGGGGTCACAAATGGACCGGGGTGTCTGGTCCCAGTTTTAGGAGATCAGGGGTTCTGGGGTCTTTTTGAATAGTTGGGATTGCTCAGGCAGAAGGCTTTGGCCCTTTCTGTCTCCTTTCCACCAAGAAACTGAGACAGCACAAGGCAGAAACGTTCTTCTGTTTCCCTCCAAGCTCCTTGCCTGGCTTAGATCTCCAAGAAACTGCAGTTTCTTAGCAATCCCAGGCTGCTTCAGGGCAAATGACACAAATACCTCTCTGCAGCGGGACCTGTGGAGGTGGGAGGTGCTGGTTTTTGGTGTTAAATGGCACCGCTTCTTCCCCCTACACACATTCCCTGCAGCGCACCAGCAACTCAGAGTGTGGTGCCAGCGCCAAGTGGGTCCAGCCAGCTGAGGGAGCGGCAGAGGAATTGGCACCACAGGGTTGCTGCTGTCCCAGTTCCTGAGTTTTTTTCCAGCTGCCACAGTCAACAGAGCTGCTGGCACCAGGAGAGAGAAAGATCCTATCCAGTGGCCTGAAGCAAAGAGATTGAAAGGCATTGGAACTTTTGGACTCCAGGTTTTCTTTTTGTTTTGTCCCTGTTCCCTGTTGGTTGTTTTTTAGGGGGAGTTTCAGCAACTGCGGAGGTTGGGTTGCTGTGTTGTTTTCCACTCTTTGTTCTCGCTCTCCCCACATGTGGTCGGGGGGGAGGGGCTTGTCAGCCATTTTGCCTTTGTCTCTCAGACCATGGAGTTGTCTGCAGAGGGCGCCATCTTGAGGGGAGGGCTTTCTCCACCATTTTGTTTTCTTTGTTCCCAGGAGTCTACGGGATCGCGCACCTTTGTTTCTAGTGATTATTACTGTTATTTTGCCTGTTGCCGTTTCATTTTTCAGTAAACTGTTTTTTTTTTTCTCTTGTATCTTCCCATATTCTTCTCTGCTTATTGGTTAAAACAAAAAGGGGAGGTAACATTTTGGACTGTCCACCCCATGTAGTTGTCTTAAACCAAGACATAAATTTAGCGGTTTTATATGAGGCCATTGTACCAGATTGCTCGCTCTGTAAAATTATATTGCCTTTGACACTGATTGCAGCATATTAAACTTTGATTCTGAAGAAATCTATGTTAATATAATACAATAGATTGGATGTAAATTTACTGATTTCACAGACCAGGGCCGGTCTCAAATTTCTTCTACAATTGTTAATCCTAAAACGGTTGAAACACCCCAGCAAAACACATATCTAACATAAACGCATTTGGTCTGCACTTCTAATGCAACTAGATAATACATTATATATATATATATATATAATATATAGTGTATATGTATATATAATATAATATATTGTATATATTATATAATATATATATAATATCAACTATCCAGTTGACAAAACCTTTTGTTATTTTTAAGAGGACAGCCTATACCTGATTTAGCATAAAGTTAAAAAATCATGGATAAACAATGTTTAAAATTTTACATAAAGCCTGAAAGTAAAATGATAATCCATCATGTATTTCTGAAAGGATTTCAAGTAACAGAGTGCATTTATATCAGATCATCATTTTGTATCATGTAATTATGAGACTTTTTATACAGCACTGGAAGCTCTAAAAAGATTTACTGTAAGAGTGAATCATGACCTTCCTTTTCATGTAATTAATCTCATATTTATTTTCAGAATTAAATTATTTTCCATATTTTTATAAACATTTGTAAATAACTTTACAAAACAGCAACTAAGCATTTAAAAGGGTTCTTTTGCTTACTTTGTGGGAACAAGGAGCAAAAATTATGAGGGCTCAGTACAAGGGTAGGGGAGAAATAGACTAGAAGTCTTAGTCCTTTAAAAAATTTTCATTTTCTTTACTAATAAACCAATTTTTGCCACCTGTGGAGAAATAATAATTGTAGCAAAAAAATAATCTCAATGTGAAAAGAGAAAACTATTTTTTTTAATTATTTTTTATTAAGTAGAGCACTTTTAGACAGATGGTTAATGTTGCATAATTGGCAGGAAAGGTGAAGTGGAAGAGTTGAACTGTATGTAAGGGAGATATTTGACTGCACAGCCCTTACAGTTAGGGTTGATATGTTCGTGAAATGCTGGGTAAGGATTAGGGCGATGAAGAACAAAGGGAGATGTTATAGTGTTTATCTAGCACTCTATCCTCCCATCTGTAACCAGGACTCCATGAAATTTAATGAGCCAAAGTGCTGCATTCTGCACCTGAGATGGAGTAATGCTGGGCACAATTACAAGCTGGGAGAGGGTGACTGGAGAGAAACCCTGCAGAAAGGGATGCTGGTTGATGATAAGCTCAACAGAAGTCAACAGTGTGCTCTGGCAGTCATGAGGGCTGTCCTGGTTTTGGCTGGGATAGAGTTAATTTTTTCCTAGTAGCTGGTACAGTGTTGTGGTTTGGATTCAGTATAAGAATAATGTTGATAACATACTGATGTTTTGGCTGTTGCTGAGCAGTTCTTACACTAAGTCAAGGACTTTTCAGTTTCCCATGCTCTTCCAGTAAGCAGATGCAGAAGAAGTTATGAAGGAGCGTGGCCAGGGCAACTGACCTAATCTGGCCAAAGGGATATTCCACACCATAGAATCTCATTCTCAGTGTATAAACTGTGGGCAGTTGAATAGGAAGGGCCAAAGAGTGCTTGGAGATGGGCTGTGCATGGGTCAGTAGGTGGTGAAAAATCATATTGGGAATCAA
>WAAE01005639.1:0-15132 GCA_013400495.1 Nicator chloris | reverse complement strand
TTATTATTATTACTATTATTGGGTTTTTAAAGAATATTTTAAGATTAAACTGTTCTTATATTTCTGATGTCAACCCATGGGTTCTCCTTTATTTTCTGATTCTCCCTTCCCATGGCACTAGGGAGGGGGGTGAGAGAGGGGCTATGTCATACTTGGCTGCCAGCTGGAGTTCAACCACAGCAAGGGCAAACGGCAACCTGGTGTGCATAAAACAGAATATAGCCAGCAGATTCAAACACAGCATAGCAAGCTAAAAGAGGTGATCATCCCACTGTGTTAATCACTGGTGTGGCCTCACCTCAATCACTTGTGTGCAGTTCTGGGCCCCTCAAGTTAAGAAGGATGTAAAGGTTCCTTTGATGTGTCCAGAGGAGGACAACAAAGCTGGTGAAATATACGGAAGGCATATGTTTTGAGGAAGAGGTGAGGACTCTGTGTTTGTCAAGTTAGGAGAAAAAGAGGGGTGATTTCATTGCTCTCTACGGGTTCCTGAGGAGGGCAAGTGGAGAGTTAGGTTCTGGTCTCTTCTGGGATTCAGTGGTAGGACACATGGAAGTGGATTAAATATGCTCCAGGGACGGTTTGGACTGAATGTAAGGAAGCACTTCTTTAAAGGAGTGGGTATTCAAACACTGGAACAGGCTTCCTAGACAGCTGGTCAATGCCACCAGTTTGTCAGTGTTTAAGAGCTACTTGGATGAAGCCCTTAACAGCATTTTGTAACTTTTGGTAAGCCCTGAATTGGACACGTAGTTGGATTGGATGATTGTTGTGTGTCCCTTCCAACTGATATAGCCCATTCTATTTTACATCAAACACCTAAAGAAAACCTAGATTTCTGTCCTTAAGATCAAAGACATAACTGCCTCTGAAGAAATGCTAAATCTACTTCTTATTTTCTAATCTGGAAGAAATCCTCTAAAGAGATCTGCAGCTCTTAATTAGTCAGTTATATAAAAATGGCCACTCCTGTGCTAGACTTGTTGAGAGCTTAAAATCCAGCTGAGGTTATCTCATGGTAATATTTAATGAGATTATTAATGATTACCATATATTTATTTTATTTCAAAGGTTATGTTGATAACATTTCTTATGTCCAGCACATAAAAGCCACAATGGGTGTGTCTAAATTTATCTTTAATATTGTTACTGAGACTTTCTATTGTAGATATTTCATGCAATATGAGAATATTTTTCTCTCTGGTTGCACTATTGTATTTGTAAAGGTCTTATGCAGCTGAGGATTCTTTTCTTTTTTGAAGCTGACATGGACAAACAAAATTTTTAAGCAGTCGTGCAGGGAAAAAGATTTAAGAGATAAGACTTTACTTTTAAAAGATATATAAATATTCTCTAATGTCATATCAACAAATATAGGTAAAACAGTCATAATTTCCATCTGAAATAGACAAAAATAAAAGTGTCCTGTGACATCTCCCCAAAGTGCTACATTTGTTCAAATGAGCAGGGAGCAGTCTTGCTGCATGGTTCTTTCTTTAGTATAATTTTTTGACTGTTCTTAAAAATGTAATCCCACAGACTCAGTCTGGCTACTACTTATGGAGAGACACACGAATGAATTAGCAGTGCTGCTTTTGGGAAACAAATGTAACTTCAGTGTTGACATCCTATTTATCCCCTGTTGAGGAATAAAGTATTCTGTGTTTTGAGATGATGAATTATAACCGTTAAACAAAAATGTAATGTGTTTGTTACAGCCACCAAGTAGACAAATTACCATTATGCTGTGCAAGTAATACTTTACAAACCCATTTGTCACACAGGGGAGGTGTCATATGCAATCTGATTCACCCGGCTTAATGTATGAAATGAAATCTCGATTTTCTTCAGCAGATGTAAAACAATAAGTACTAGCTTTCATTCCAGAACCAGTGATAAATACTTTGTTTTCTCAAGAAAGCAAACAAACAAAAATTCAGGACCTCTTGTGTATTTGGAAAAAAAAAAAAGAAAGAAAAAAATCTGGGGTTATATAGCATTTTAATTATTGGTAAGTATACTAGAAGCTTCTTCATACCCCACAAATCACAGCAACAACCATGTTAGAGTTATCAATTCAACAGAACTTGCTAAACTTCAAATAAATTCAGCATGCGAGATTGTTTTTAGATGGAAATCAGCAAAGATTGGTCAATTTATGTACAGCTACACTGATTTATAACAGGTTAAAGCAACAATATTTCTATCCATGTCAGTAAAATTTAATCTCCAATTTATAGCAGTGATGACAAGGCCATAGGTATGATTTCCAGTATACACTGAAAATGAGATTTAGGTAAAAACTGATTTCTGGATTAAGGAAAAGGGATCTAGAAAGATCCCTTCAACAACACTCTCAGGCTGGAGATGCCTAAATCAGCAACTTCTTTGCCTTGAGTGTCAACTTCTAAGCCAAGTGCCACCCCCGTGCGGCAGAATTTCTTTTCTGCCTACCCAGGCACTGAGTCCTACCCTAAACTCTCCAAGTGTTTGGAAGGAAGAACTAAATTCAGACATCTATACTACAGGCTTAGACATCAAATCTATTTGCCTAGGTTATTCTTTATTATGAAAAGAGAAAAATTAGGATCTAGAGTGAAACAACAGATGAATCTCACTGCCTTACTAGCTCACATTCTGTCTGTTTCCCTAAATATCCCAAAACAGTAGCCTAGCTTGGTACACAATGGATGCAAATAAGAAAGTTTATATGTGTTCAGCACAGTACATAGTATAGGTACTTCAGGGAAAAAAAAGGAAAAACAAAAAAGGAAAAACCTCCAACTTTTTGATAACAGACAAGTAGATACAGCAGTCATCTGCATTTTCTTTCTTTTCCAGCTTTAGGATACAAAGTGTCACTTATTTCCTTCCTTCCAGCTGTGTTGCCAATACCACAAGTATGGAAACAGACAAAACGATTAAATTTGAAACTACTGGTCTGGAGGTCTTTGTCATTTTCAGTTAAAACTTGTCAGACAAGTTCCTAGTTGATATTTAATGAAATACAGTCTTTTGTCTTAAGCTCAATCATAATTCCTTACCAACAATGTTACCTCTCTTTTCCCGTAAAAAAAAAGTGCTAGAATCACTCATGAATAGTGACTGTTGTCCATCTATCTGGGTCAGAGATGAAGCAAAACAGTAAACACCATGTCAATGTAAAAACTGTACATAAAATATAGTTTTTGGGAAAATGCAGTAGCAGAAACAGAAAGGTCTGGAAAATAAAAGATACCCATTCTAAAAAGTCATGCCTGTCCCTGAGTCCTACTGACATCAATGAGAGCTTAGGCATTGAGCTCCAGGAAGGTGTAAGCCTTGTGATGTTAGTAAGTAATCTAAATCAATGTCCTTTGGAGACTCCTAATCCATTGCTCAGGAGAAATGAAGGAATTCAGTAGATAATTTTACAAGAAATACTAAAGAGCCTCTATGTGTATATATATATATGTATGCATATATATCTTTTCCTCCTAACTTATCTGCTAAAAATTCCAGGTATATCTTTGGAGAGCCCAGTGTAGCAGGCTTACTCTGTGCTAAGTGAGATAGAAAGAGTATTAAAAGTGATCAGAAAATGCAACCATTTTGAGAAGAAAACTATGATTTAGAAGTCTTGTCTTTACAAGAGAATTGAACAGGTCAAGGTCAAATTATTTTAAGTAACCACACAGAAGCCAGTAAGAAAAAATTACCTATGTATAAAGAAAGGTCATTCTGTTATTACTTGTCCATGGGAGAGCTCCTGTAAGCATGTGAACAGGATAGAGAATGTGTATATTTCTACAGGGAGAAAGAAAAAAAAAAAGCCACTAAATAGTTTAAGATGCAGAGTTCAAAACAGGAACTGAAAAATTACTTTGCAGGCCATTTTATGATGGATCAGGGTGCTGTCACACTGGAGCACATGGTGAGTTTACAAATTCTCCAACCACACAAAGCCCGGTCCACATTTTTTTTCAGAAGTTCACGGCAATTTTGTGTTCTCATCTGATTTCTGGTATCCCTAAGGAATGTAAAAACACAGAAAAACATAGCAAATTATACTTATAATACTGGAGTTATGTAACAGAGTAAAAATCTTTGGTGGTCCTCTTCTCCTTCCTATATCACTTGATGGCAAAAAGAAATTAATGCTGTGATGGTAAGTTTTGTGCTGGAATATTTTAATTGTGAATTTCCTTTTTGACCTTGAGTTTCCTTTTTGACTTCATTAAAAATACAAGTTTCTCAAGTGTTTTAATACTCCTTCCATTCCTGTCTGTGCTACAAGAACTTGTTTTTCATGGATTACTCAAACATAAACTTCAGGAGGGCATTCAGTTCTCTTTAAGACAGGTGAATTTATTCACTGCTAGAAATTCATTCATTTAAACTATATTAATCTACTTTTCTTGTCCCCAAATAGATTTCTTTCTGCAAACAAGGTTAACTGCTCATTGTTGACACTTTTTTAATGCATCATACTGGCAGAAGATTTTCCTCTCCTATCAGTCATTTGTCATTAAGAAACTAAAAAAAAAAAAAAAAAGAAAAAAAAAGAGGGATATTTTTTTCAGAGTTCTCTTTCTGATCCAGGAAAGAGAGTTTTACTGTGTGAGAAACTGAATAACCATGTAGAGATTACAGTGTCTCATTCTGGCATTGTTACATTTTCATTGATTCTTATCTTGAGTTCTCTAAAATCACTTGAGGGTACATCAAGACTATAAGAAGAATTTATTTTGCCAGAATCGGCAGCTCTTTTGGGTTCCTTATCTCTTTTTAGCAACACTGTGAAGGTCCAAATTAAAATCTCAACACTAATACANTCATGGACTCCATCTTCTGTTGTGTGCTGGCACAGGGTGATTGGGTGGAATGGTTTGAGGTAGAAGTGTCATTTAGAGAGAAAAATGAGAATAATTGGTACAGAATTGTAAAGATCATATGTTTGGGATTTGGATTGGGTCAAATGGCTTTATAAGGCCTTGGGGGTCACTCCCTCGCGGCCATTCCAGCCGTGTTCTTGAAGGGGAAAGACCTTGTAACTGAAGAGCGCGCTACAAAAAGATAAGAAATAATAAATGCCTGAACAAGAAGCTGGAAGTCTCTTTCTACTCCTTTCTAACTCTGGCACGAACTGATCTCGGAAGCAGAAAAGGCATCCCGAGACCAGAGCAATTGTCTTGAACAATACTAAAAGATACAATGCTATGTTCCTACCAAAAAGTTAGAAATTTCAAAGTCTGAAGTCAATATTAGTTTAGAAGAGAGGCTAAACCTGTACTGTGCAATGCAGAAAATTTTCTGATTTATACTGATAACACCATATGGCACAAAATATCTCTCTTTTCGATGCATTAATGAAGATTAATTATATATTGAATGGGACTTCAGTATCACAAAAAACACGGTTTCTACACCACAATATTAAACTTATATTATAGGTTCCGATTTCTTCCCTAAGTTCTGTGTCAACACTTTAGAAAAAGTCTGAGCATTATGTTCCTATCTGAGCACATTTTAATATGTTCACATCATAAAGTTGAAGGGTGATTCAGCTATACTTTTTTTTTGTAAATTATTGAAGAAAAATAACTACATTTCCATTCCAATAAGCACATGTAGCAAACATGGGTGTCTTTAAACTGCTGCCTATGAAATAATGAACATGTATTTTTAATGGTAAAATTTCTGACTCTGAAAAACACTGTTAACTTTCAAGAAAAAAAAAGGACTCATACAAGTAAATTGGAATTAAACATATATTAAACATATCCCACTTTCTTTACATTCAATATTTATAGAGGAGCAGATGTTCACATGCTACTGAGCAAACCTGCAGGTGAGGCAAACATCCTCACCATCTCACATCTTGAGATGAAAGATCAAATAACATGAAATAAAATGAGTAACAGCAAAATATGTTTTGAACTTACTTTCTATAGGACAATTTACAGGACTATTCTGACTGGAAGTCCTGACCATTTATCCATCACTATTCCCTTTGTATCCTGTTTCACTCTCAAGCAGCTCTTAGCAACATGTTAGGAAGGATAAAGAAGTGTGATTTAATTTTCACTTAAAAGAGGAAAGAAGGTCTTTGATTTTCAAGAACATTGCTGAGGATTCAAACTCTCCCCCATTTTATAAAACTCAAATTCCTGCCAATATGAGTAAAATAACAGAAAAGAAACAATTTCTTAATTCTACTTGCAATCATTTCACATGCATGCAACATATCACAATGCAGACAACAGTTTTGTGGAAAGCATTTGGAGGAAGCATGGTCTGGGAAAGCTCTGATTTGGTGCAGGAGGCCAGATTAACAGCACACAGGAAAGAAATGGAGGCTGGACTACTACATGTTGTACCCTCATAACAAACACCTGAGTTACCTTCACCCAGAAAAACACCATGTTTTCTGTTGGTTGTCAATGTTCTAAAACTATATCCTTTCAAAACTGTTTCCACATTCATATCCCATAACTGAGGTATTCATTTCCATATATTGTTGTACTCTAGGAATAAATATCAGATATTTTTTAAAAAATCATCTGTAACTGGATGAAAATTAGCCCCTTTTCCAAATTTCAAAATGTTCCAAGTTTTTTAGTTTTTAAAAGTTGAAAACACAACCTTGGGAGGAAAAAAACCCAAGGGGAAATATATAAACCCAGGAAAAAAAAGCCCTAAAAAATTGCCCAACTGTCCCATGTGCTGCAACATATTTTGCCATGCAAAGCAACAGTTCTCAAACCTTTCAGTCCATATGTGTCTTCTTTCTAGTATTTACTCTTTAATAAATTTTTAAAAAGTTAATTAATTTTTGTCAGGAAAAATAGTATAGCATACCTGTCAGGATATTTTAATTATTTCTTCTACCTATATGGGCTCTCTGAAGGGTGATAAAAGGAGATTTAGAGAAAGTGTATACCTTACACCAGATAACCTTACATCAGGCAACTCAGTCAGGAACAGATCTGGAATGTAAATTTAATAAAAAAATCCTCTATACCTAACAATGCTGACTTGTCAAGTAAACAGTATCACTACAGACCATGAAGAAACAGCAAATGCTTATTAACTACTGTAAAATCTGGAATTCACAGGAAAGACACCAAGAAGTTAAAAAAAGTGATATAAAACCATTTAAATTTCGTTACAGAAATTGTGACAATAGGGGCTTTAGGTGTGTACTTTGTGGAACTGGAGAATAAAACATAAAACAAATGCTCATAAACATCAAAAACTATATTCCTACATCTACCTTCCAGGACACTTCAATACTTTTACCTTTCAGTCACCAAAACTTTATTCTAGGTAGTATTCCGACTCTCTGCTTAATATGAGTTGCAGTTTTGTCCATCCCCATCCCCAGATCCTATGCCCAGATGGCAATCTCTGTCCCCAGATTGTTCTTCCCCAACCTGGCTCAAGTTATCTCACCCCTGAGTCTTTTTCCTCCCTTTCTTGGTTCACTATCAACTGACTCCTTACCAGGTCTCCATGGTTATAATTAGTGCCTTTTTTCCTGACTCTGCAGGGAATGAATTTATGTTTTATTTCTGCTCTTCATGTATTTCAGGCTATGCCTCCCGGTGCTCAGCCACAGCACAGCCTCCTCTACTCAGCACTATGAGACAAGGCAGGAGCCTCTCCAGACTCTGCTGCCAGACCCCCTGCAGCCACGCCTTCCAACATAGCAGTACCTCACCTGTGAACTAATCTATGTTCCTTTGTTAATAGGAGTGAATCTTGATTAATAATGAAAAAATAATTGTTATGAATTATTTGTCCCAAAGTCAGGAAGCCGAAATGTTGTTGTGCCAGTTGTCACATTAGACTCAGAGTTTCCAGTTAATTGCCTTTTGCAGACATAAGTACAGTTGTGAAATATTCTCTACTGACCTGAGTTAAATAATTTACTGAGGTGAGATTGTGATTTCTTTTCATCTTTCATTTGGAAAAAATTAGACAAGAAAGTCCAAGGAAAATGGATCCCACCTAAAATAGTTATAATCCAGTGGCTGGTAAGAATTTTTCATGCAATATGTAGGCTCTTGTCTCTATGGCTGGGGATTTGTCTCTTTTAAATTTATTTCTTGAGTGAGAAGGCTAGTGGAAAAGAGATTGTATCTCTCCTTATAATCATAGTCTGTATTCGCTAACCAAAACTAGAACTCAAGCCGGTTTCTACTTTCTCAGGTGAAGGTTATAACTTCCAGACAATTTCCCACTCCGTTTAATTTTGCCTCTTCTGCCTGTCTTGGAGCTGAGAAAGCTTCTTGGTTCAGATGTTATCAAACCAATATAATTCTGCAACTGTTCAGGTGGGTTAATACATACATTTTTTAAAGAAAAAATAAAACCCCATGATATTGTTCGAAAAATATTTCTGTGGCTTTCCACTAATGAATAAATAGAAACCCTATGGTAGTACCTAAATAATCATATGAACATCACCAGATACTAAATAATAAATGACTTCTCATCTTGACCCTATTAATTTTAGAAACAGACATTACTACCTTTGGCCAAAGCATATAGCTCTTCATCTTTCCAAGTTGTTTAATAGAGGAACATTGTTAGCATTCGTTAATAATTTAGTGGATTATATACAAATAATATTGTAAGTTTTCTTATAAAATCTGGGAGAAAAATAATCTATAACAATTGGATAATGTTAATGTTAGTCTGGTAACCAAAATTGTTTACTTAACTTTTCATTATTTACAGTCTAAGTTCCATTGATTTTTCTATATTTTACTGTTGAATAAGGGATTTCTGCTGTGAAGCAAAAATTCATTCTATTCCTGAACTTGACAATGAGCAAGACTTTTTGGCTAATTTTTTCTTTAAACAAAAAATATCTTTAAGCAACACAAATGTAACTTTTTAATATTCCTCTTATTTAGTTAATTGAATAATAAACTTAAGAAAAAAAACACAGCAGTTATTCTTTTAATTATCTAGTTAGTTTGTGAAAAAGAACTTTCTGAAAAAGAATGAGCCAACTGATGTTAGCTGCTGTATCTTATATTAGTCAAAACCTTTGCAAATTGTCACATTCCTATCTAGTGAATCAGTTTGTACTATTCAACAGTGCTATCAGTGGGTTTTGATGTATTATATTACTTTTACTGCTTCTCAAAGATACTTGGGGAGATATTTGGTGGGATATTTGGCAGGATATTTGGGGAGAAAATAAGTACACCTGAATAGAAAATAAAGCAGGCAACCATTTTAGTTAGCTCTCAAGCTTCAGCATCTTGCTTCAGAGACACATTTACATGGACTTGAAGTTTGTGTTCTTGAAACGTCCTCTGAAATGATGAGTCACTTCTGTTGAAAACTTGGGAATGAAGGAAAACATGTGCATGAGTAGGAGAGTACATCCTCAAGTTTGCCTGAAGGAAGCAATGATTCCTCCTTCTTTTGCAAACAGTGTTAAAGCTAAGAGCAATCATCCTTTACAGGGCTGAGTCCTGCAGTTCCTTTCTTCCTCTCTGGCCCTTCTGTTTTGTGAGACAGTCAATATGATTTTAAACTTTGTCAGTTATTCCTGGTCAAAGAGATTTTCTCCAAATTATTAGGAAAATTCAAGCAACATTTCAGAACAAAGTCAGCTGAGATTGAGTCCTAGAGCAACAGCAATAGAAAGTGGTGGGTGGCATCAGAAGGCAATTGCCTGCTGAGCACTCAGGCAGGTTTGTTGCTTCCAGGGACTTGGGTATTAGACATCAGGGAGAGATCACCAAGGCTCAGTATCCAGTCTCCATCGTTGGAGGTACTGATAACCCAGCTGGGTTATCAGTAAGACTGAAGTAGATGATTCCTAGAAGTGCCTTCCAGCCTTAGCCATCCTGTGATTCTACCACATCTGAGATGTCAGATATGTCTGACCACAAGAAACACAGGAAAGCATGGTCACCCTGTAGCCAGGAATGGAGGATGCCTTCCCCATGGTAGAATGGTTTCGGATAATTCAGCTGTGTCGTGAAACCTCTGTTTTAAAAACAAAGACAGAGTCCTTTGGGCACACTAGAATGGTAGATCAGTGCAAGTTTGTGTGTGCACATGTGGGTGCACATATAATACAGAACATTGCGGAGAACATAGACATGACATAGACATAGACAAGAGAGGCTCAATGTAGGCAACACAGAAATTCTAAGGTGCACAAGTGAGATGATAGAAAATTTAGGGTGCAAATTGACATGGTAGAAATTTTTCTTAGATGGTTAGTTTGAGGACAGAAAAGTGTAAGGGCACAAGTGTGATAAACTGAGAAAAAGGGCATGAGAACAAGTTACTACTCTTGGAGATGTTTACAAAGTTAGTAACTGAAGGTATAATAAAATATAAGCTTACTTTAAGAGCTTCCCACTGCTGAATAGCAGGATGGATAAAATAATGTGGCAAAACACAAATATGAAACTGGAATACCCTTACCAAAGGGGAAGGAATAGTATTGAAGGAAGTAATGTAGGGTGTCAATGGGCAACACAAGCAGGGTCACCTAGTAGTATCAACAGAAAGGATTGAGAAAATTATATTGGAGAGTGGGGGTCTGAGATAATATGGAAAAAGCACTATGAAAATTTTAATAGTTTCATGGAGCAGAGATCACAGAAACAGGTGAAAAACAAATGAGGAGTGGTTCATCAGTCATGGCTTATTCTATGATGTTGCTAAATACAGACAATTCATTTTTTAGAATTGTAGCTTTCATACCAGAGAATAATGTTCACACTTGATAAGCTATTCATACTTACAATGATGACTTTATCAATATGTGCTCATATTTGATAAGTACCGTAGCAATATTAGCTGGCACTGTGTATAGATACATGGAAAGATGGAGTAACTATACTTACCAATAACGCTGCCAACCATTTTCTGAGCAATAGATTATCACTGCTATCAGTTTCAAGAAAACCTGCACTAAATAAATACAGTTGTAAACTAAATAGTGCAAGAGTTAAAAACTAGCCAACAAGTTTGCATAAAATAAATGTAAACTTTTTGCTAGGAAATCTCTGTGGGAATCCACTTTCATTCACTACTTCTCTGTGTACACAGTGAAACATTTAATTTTCCCAGTGGGTAAACTAATTAAAATTACAGAACAATACCAATTCTTAAGCAGAGAACTATGATAATTTATTATGAAAAAAAAATAGTACACATTGCTTTAAACAAAGAATGCCAAAAAAAAAAAGAGAAAGTCGAGCGCACAAAGGTCTTCTGATTTATAAATACCATGGAAATGTGTCCTTATTTCTTTTTGTCCATTTACTTGAGAACAATCTCATTACATCAAAAGGACTGTCCATGAATATCATGCCATTCAGCTAGGTGGCGTGGATAATCAATTTATAATTAAAGAAATAAAAATGATAGGTACTGAATAGATTTTTACAGGAAAATTTTGGGTTATCTACAGATAATTCTTTTCTGGATATTTGAAAAGGTGATGAGTGAACAGAAGAAAATTCATGGGATAAATTATGAAAGTGCTCAATGCAGATCTTTCAGTTATTTTGTAGCTCTTTTGAATTGCTCTACCTCTGAAAGTATTTTGAAAATGAAAGAACCAACAAATGAGACCAGTTTTGTTTATCTGGGGGGTCACTTTATTTTAAATTTTACTAAAATGATATTTTTACTTTTATTTCAGACTTGCAATTAGAATGCTAAAAATTAGAGTTTTAGTGTTAATTCTCAGGAACGTGACACTCAGGCTCTGTGGGAGGCAAAAAAAGAAAGTGTCTCAAGTGGATTAATAGATGACAGGGAAAGAAACAGCATATACAAACAGACTAGCAGAGAGGTCTGAAAATAATTAGGGTAAATAAGTGTACTCTGTGAAATTAGATGATACCATTTACACACCAGTTTACCTGATAGCAGTCTGCATTTCTGCAAGTTCTTCCTCGTGGAAGCTTTAATCAAGGTCCTAAATTCATCAGGCTTAATTTTACATTTCTGAAGTGGCAAAGAGGACATTTTATACACACATTATCACTTGAACAGCTTTTTCCTGCCTTATTGCTGTTAACCATTGTCTCTCACTGAGACACTATGGCCTATTTAATCAGTGTAGAATTTACCTTTAGTCCATAACAAGACCATTTACATCCCATTTGGTTCTACTTTGAGCACTCAAATGGCACCTAAATATCCATAGACCTTGTACTTGCCCTTTGAAATGGATGAATTCACTGTCAACGAAAAATAAAGATGACCATTAAACAACCCTCTAGTATTAGAAGATATTCTACCTGAAAGTGTTACAGAAGGGTGAGCTGTTTGTATAGCTGAATCAAGAGCGTTTTCCAAGCTTTAATCCATTATAGGCCAGTGGGAAACTGTTTATTTCAGTGCATGTAGCTTTAGGTGCTCCCATACTCTTAGACAGTGTTATGTCCTAAAATACACAGGAATGACAGCAAAATTGTCACATCCTACATTTTACTCTGTCTAGGTGAATTTTTGTAACCACCAATTTCCACAGGCATTAGTAGTAGTCTGCAAGTAATAAGGAATCAAAAGGTTGGTAGATAAAATGATTTTGAAACTTAAATACTCCAAAGCTATGACTCCTATTCATGGAGATATAATAGAAAAACAGAGTATGAAGCCTCCATCTGACCCCATTCACGTTTATTATTATTAATGTTGGAGTCCCTTGACTTTTATTCCTGAGAACAGAAAGTTTTTCCTTTGTTGTGGTCTATATATTGTACTATTTGAAATGTCATCAGGGAAATCAAATGCAGCCAGCCCAGCACTGACATGTAAACAGAGTGTAAGAGAGCAAATTTATTTTACTGCAACCCAGTAGGATAGCAACAAAGATAATAGTACAGGGATTTTATATATGTGAAATGTGTTTATTTTAATCTAAACACAGGTAGAATTTTAACATACCTGTGTACCAGAAATGATCATGGCATATTGACCACGTGCAACTTGTAAAAGGATATATGTTTCCAGCAGATCCAGAATCTCTTGCATAATGTCTCTTCCAGGATCACTGTTTTAGCATTGATTTTATGATACAGACACAACTGACATGTCCTGTGCCAGCCTATGAAGATGACTTAGAAACTTCAGATATCTAACAAGGGCTATATCCTTTGTTATCAAGGGATAGAAATTGACATTCCTCATTGTAAGGGATAGCACTACAGCAGGGAGCATGGATAGAATTATTAAAAAAACAACACAACCTGGGTTCAGATGTCTATTTGAGTTTTTGTTGACGTAGCTGTGAACCACATGCTTTGTTATAACAGGATCATGGCCACTAGATCAAGAGGTGTTTTCTCCCTCTGCTGGGCACTGATGAGGCTACACCAGTAGACTGTGTTCAGTTTTGAACAACTCTCCTGTTCAAGGACATGGTTAAATCAGACATTGTCCAGAGGGAGTTACTATGGTGTTTACAGTGTAGCTGGCATCACCTAGAAGGAGAGGCCAAGGAAGCTTGTCTTGTTTAGTCTGTCAAAGATATGGTCCTGCACAGGCCTGTAGTTAGCTGAAAGGCAGTGGCTAAATTATGGAGCTAAACCTCTCTGGTTAGTGCAAGGGACATTAATAGAAGGAAAAATAGCTGAAGATTGCACCTTGTGAGTGTCAGGTAAATATTAGGAAAGAAAATTCACTGTGAAGCACTGGAATGTCTTGTTCAGAGTAGCTATGAAACCTCCATCCTTGTATACTGTTAAGATTAGAATATGACCAAACCATTCTGAATGAACTGACTTACTCCTGCTTCAATCAGAGCATTGCAACAGTGATATCCCTCCAGTCAACGTTTCCACAAACTTCTGGTTTCTAAAACAACACATATGAATGTCTGATAAGCTGAAATAAAATTTATTGGTTTATTAATGGTGAAATCCTAGCTCTATAGAAGACCAGTGGGAATTTGTATCTGAGTGTTGTGGGGTTTTGAGGCAATGTTATTTTGTTACTAAGGAAAAGCAGAATCATGGTTTAACTTTCATTATGCAAAAGAGAAACTCAGAGGAAAACTGGAAATCTTAGTAATGATAATCTTTCTGTTTTTAGTCATACTTTGATAAATGTCAAGAGGCAGGTGCTACACAATCCAATAAATAAAACAAGTTAATAGATTAATTTAAGTATTGATTCAATACCTAATCACGATTCAATTATTCCATGTTATGAATCTTACAATTGATCTGTTCTTGCATGCTGTGTGCGTCAGAAGAGTTAACTTACCAGCTAAATAAAATGCAGATATGCAAGTCTATTTTCTGCTTCCTGTTTTAAGACAATTAAAAATAAGTAAGATTTTAAATCCTGTCTTAAAAAAAATCAATAATTTATGCATATTAGTAGCATTATTCATTTAGTACCTAGAATGTTCACATTTAATTTCCAAATAAAAATACCAAAAGAATCATCCCCTGAAAAATATCTAAATATAGTTTACTTCATTACCTGTAAATCAGTCTCAAAAAGGATGCAGTCTGTGAAATGCTAAATGAGAACCGACTGGTTAAATGCTGTACTTCTTGCAATCATAAGGAATAACAATTACAGCGCCAACTGCTAATCCTAAGAAATCAAAACACAGTTAGGCAGTGACTAAATTCTATTATAAAGTGTAATTATTATTATTATACTTCTTTTAGAAAATGAAGAGATGGAAACATTTTGCAAGTACTTAACCTTTTTTAGTAGCTAGGGCATTGTTCTTTAGTGTGCTACTAAATATACTCGTCTTTAAAAAGAAATAACACTTTAAATTCTGAAAACAGTAGTTGGATCTTCTCTTTAATGCTTAATCAGAAATGTTGAGATATTCTTTTTTTTCCCTTGACAAGGATTAGATTGAAAATTAAGATATGTAAAGCAGGCAGAATGTGCAATATGCTTTGTAATTAGCACCATCCAGAGCTTAAGGTTTTACACTACTGATGGTGTATGTTCTTCTCATGTGGATTTTTTCAAATACCCAACATAATCTGTCACTACAGTGCAAACAAAAAAAACACGACCATAATCTCTATACAAACTTATAATTTTGGAGACGTATAGAGGTATTGAAGGCTTAATTTTACTAATGAAATTGAAATCACTGTCACAATTTTAATTTTTTTTTCCTTT
>WAAE01005638.1:0-11182 GCA_013400495.1 Nicator chloris | reverse complement strand
AACAATGTATGAGACTACTTACCAATATTCTTCCATCTCTTACAACTTTATGAGGCTTTTTATTGAAACATTGGATAAGCCAACTAATTTCAGTACAATATTTACAAACAACTTTCCTGCAATCACAGTCTTGAGATTTCTTTTAAAAATAAGCAGGAGCAGACATTTCTGTCTCATAAATTTTCACAAGGATCTTTCCTTAACAAACCTTCCGTAATTTTCCATAATCCAGTTGAAGGCTTTCAATATTCATGCATGGCAGCCCACAATCCACAAACAGCCCACCGGAGGATGTAAAGAGTAACTTGATGGTTGTAAAGAGTAACGTGTTTTGGAGGTTCAGTTAATAATGTCACACTTCCACGTGTGCCCAGCCAGCCTCACTAGTTTTCCAAGAACCATCAGGCAAATTCAGCATGACCATGTGCCTTCCAGGTCCATTGTACTTGGAAGTTTCTGAACAGCTACTGTTAAATTAACATACCATTCACTTGCCATGTTCAGTCAAGAAAGTGGATCTACATTCTAGGGATGGAAGGAAGTAAATGAATGTATTTATCTGTGCATATTTATTAGTTTATGTTGTGTGAAAAAATGCTGCAGCTATTTTCTGTGAATCCACCTTTCATCGTTAAGTGCTTTTATGCTTGTGTCTTCTTAATTCCAAAGCCAAATCATTCCTGTGACATACTGCCTTGCAGAGGAAGAAAATTAGCAGTAATCATTAAAAAAAAGGTAAAAGTTTCAGTTAATCATCAATTAATGATAGAAAAACTGAAAACATTTTTCATATTGACTACATACAGATGAAAGAAAACTCTTCTAATTTATATCAGCTCCAAGATCATCTGTAACTGATGTTTCAAAATAGCATTGTCTCCACAGTTGTCTTGATTTTACTGTGAAGACTGACAAAAGAAATATTCATGTGGGCTCAACAGAATTTATCTTGGAAGAAGAACTGTGTGTTCCAATTGTTTTCACACAATTCACTAAACTGTATGAAAATCTGCAGCAATGAATATATATGAAGATCATAGTCCAAGCTTAGAGACAAGGCTAAAACTCTTCTTTAATAATAAATTATTCTCAGAAAATATCATTTATTCCAATGACTTTTGACTTAATTTCTAATAATCTACTTTGTTGCATTCACTAATTCTTAGATAAGTTGAAAATAATGTAAGATATGGTAGTACACCAGAAAAAACACGAGAACACAGAAAACTAAAGTCTTTATCTTTTTTCACATTTCTAGACTAAAATCTGATCTGTGAAAAACTGAAGCAAGCATAATTAAATACTTAGTTATGGAACCACAGTGCTCAGAAACTCCTAAAACATGCCTAAAAACTAAGGAGAAGTCTAAATTCAGAAAATGTACATTCACCTAACTGATTTTTAATAAATTAGAACAACTCTGAAGCAGATACATGAGGTAATAAATTCCAAAGAGTAAAAAGAGATGGAGAAGGAAAGAAGTCTTCCTATGTCATGAAATGGGGACAAGACTATGTGATTCTTCCATTTCTGAGTAGACCACATGAAGGTAGAAATAAGCAATAAGGACCCTTTTGTCAATAGATAAATGAGTCTGCATGTTCAGGCCCGAACAGAACTTCAATTTCAGATACTATGTAACATTTTTGTGAGTGACTTGAGAAAAATTATACCCTTCTATGGATTTCTATGTGTTTCTATTCTGTCATTGATATGTCTGTGTATGGAGATGTGTACTCATCTCTGTAAGGAAGAGTTCTTTAATTGCTTCCTAAAAAAACATTTCCTGTATGTCAGATTGGCATGAAATTAGTTAATATATTGTGAGCTTAATCTACTTCCTTTGATTTGAGTCTAGACTTTGTTATTTTACACAGTAAAACACAAAATCTCAAAGAAAGTAGGATCAGTGATGGAAAGTGGCAAACCAGAGCTGTTCTAAGTGCCTGAAGGAATTTTCACTTTCTTCAGGGAAGATATTATGTGCAGAACACTTGTGTGAGTGCTACAGACACATGTACTTCACCTATTTGAGTCAACACACTGGATTGACTAAAATACTGGCTGAGATTTAACTTGCTAGTCAGTTTAGAATTCCAAAGCCCCCATAATGACTCTTAACAAAAATGTATGCAAAATAATCTCAGCTTCAGAGCATGATGAGTGAATTTCAAGGTGCTTATTTAACCACTTTTAATGTTTGGATTTATTTATTTGATTTTTAATTGTGTGTTTTCATTTTGGAGATTGACCATGTATGTGTTTAATATCTACTTGCTCTTTCCTAGATTCCTGGAAAACACATGCACTTTCTTACTCCCCTGAATGACAAGCTCTGAAAGCACCAGTTCACTCAGGTATTTGTATTCTTTTAGGCCCTGTTTCAAAATCAATTCTGACATGCAAGTGTAACTAATTCAAGGAGAACTCAGGGGAAAGTGCTGCCAAATGAACTGGAAAGTCATCATCACATTTCCCTTCCTTAACAAGCAGAAAGACCTGTTAAATTTTTCAGACAGTCATACCAGCACCAGGCAACCTGAGATGACTCGTCATGCTAGAAAAAGACATGTGAGATTAGATTTACTCTTGGAGACCTTAAGTCTACTCTTGTAGTACTGCAGTGAATCTTTTCACAGGTCTGATGGCTGAACTTGACATAGTCTTGTGAAAAAGCACTAGGTCAGATTTGCTTTGAGGTTTAGTTATCTCTACAGACCAGTGGGCTCCCTAGAGGAAGGTGGGAGAAAGAGACGGGTTCATTCAGTTTCCTCATCTCAGAGTAGCAGCTGACTTAGATGGTGAAAAAGAGTAAAGAACTCACAAATCTTTAGAAAGACTTAGTAATTCTTACGTCACACCAGACAGTTACTGTAGTTCTCAACCCTACACCCCTCTTCCTAAAGCTACTGCTGCCCAGCTATTTGTGTTACAGAGGAAAGCAGTTATGCTGAATCCCACCAGCAGCTGCTGCCTGTGACAAATACCAGACTGGAGTATCAAAAGCCTTTGTCACTCTCGCAGGGCCAGCTCAGCACCCTTCCTCGTGTCTGGACAGTACTGCTGGAGAGAGCTCTTTGATTTTAAAACCCATCATCAAATGTTGCCTCTGGCACATTTTGGTTCTGAGCAATTGGATTATTGAACAAGGCCCAGCTACAGCCTTTGCTGCCACGCCATTAATTCAGACAGATTGAACTTGATGTAGGAGGCTGTGAGAGGACTTTACAGAATCTCATGTCCTTGGAAGTTATTTCTTCTCTCCCTCCTTCCTGTTACTCATAGAGTCAACAAGTCATACAGACAGACACAAAAATCAAACTTCCAAAAATCAAGAAAATATAAAATTTAAACAAGTCAGACTCTGTTCGCTAAAGGTAAAGGGAGCAGCAGAATTTTGGAGCACTCCAGTAAGTTCTGGTACCAGGGTAGAGTAAAAGACCTGATTGCAACCAAAGGTTGCATTACAGAATGGCTGGCAATAGATGTAGGTAGCAAAGTCTTTGTCTTTTTCCCTTTGTCAACTGTGCCCAGCCCAAGGCTGGCTGGTCCTCAGCTGCACTGGGAAGGAAGGTAAAGTTGCAAAGTTCTTCCTATGGAATACTCTGTGAAACAGCAGTTGCCTCTGCTAAGCTAAGTCCAGCAATATCCTCATTGAAGGTAATTCTGAGGCAGGAGGTATGAAGTATCTCTGGTCACAGTGGATTTCTAGACAATCTGCTTTTAGGCTTAAGTTTGCTTTTTAAATGTTTCTTTGTTCATTTTGAAAGCTGATGGAAAACTCTCCAAGGATGGGTAAGTATATGAAGAAGTGCTGATGTGCAACCTGCTGTCACTCAACACAAAATAGTGGTGCAAATGAGATAGACTCTCTTTTTTATCTAAAACCATTAAGAGAAATCAAAATCTGCCACAATTATTAACAGTACCTACAACTTCTGCCTTTTCAGATGATCTGCAAGAGACATCTAGTCAAATAAAAAGCTGAATATGTTGTACAACATTTGAAAGTAAGAAAGAAAATAATAAATTAAAGAAGTAAGATACTGTAATTTTGTATTTTAACATACCTGGGATCAAATGTTGAAGCTATAAGGTAGAGCTCATCTTCAGGATGCCCTTCAGAGGAGAGAAGACAAGACATTCAGGATGTCTTTTAATTTTATTTAAGTAATATTGTGTAATATATGGGAAATTCTGCCTGAATTTTAAGATTTCATCAATCCTTCGTTGTGAACAAGTAAAAGGTTTCTGAGAAAGCTTTCATGTCGGAAACATATTGGAGGGTTTGGAAGGGGGCATTTCTGAACTAGAAAAGTTCCTATGGACCAAAGAATTTAGATCAATTATGCTAAGTATTTCCACACTGAAAGTACCTATGCAGTTTTATCTTTCCAGACCTAGACATTTCTTTAAAAAGTTATCTGTCTTCTACTCATTGTGAAAGCTTGTTTGTAGATTTTCTTACAGGCTTTTTTCCCAAACTTATACCTATTTAAAAATAAGCACCTAAACATCAAAACATTAAAGGGTTTCTATGTTCCTTTCATTAAAGTAGATCTCTAGCAACTCATTAACATCCCTCAAGTTAAAGGAATCAAATATTTTAATGAAATGGCCGTGTTGTTTTTCATTTTTAAATTTTTCAATATATTATTTCTGTTAGCATTCATGGTTGAATACCATGAGATCGAGCTATGATATGATTAAACTGGGTAGATTAAAAAAAAAGTTATAGTCAAATATCAACTATATTATAAATATTTTTAAATTAAATAATTAACATTAAATAAATAATTAAAAGTTAATAAAATAATTTAAAATACAATAATTTTATTTTTATAAAAATATAAATAATAAATAATTTTGAAAAATGTTATAGTCAAATATCCCTCAAATGTCATAGCTGAGTGTGTAAGAGCTTACATACTCATACATGAAAGGCAGGTCCTGCTTGACCAACCTGATCTCCATTTGTGACAAGGTGATCCACGCATTGGGTGAGGCAACAGGCTGTGGAAAAACCTTTTCTGTCTGGACTTTTGTGAAGGCTTTGACACTGTTACCCACAGAATTCTCCTGGAAAAACCGGCTGCTTGTGGCATGGACAGGTGCAGGGGGCGCTGATGAATGGAGGGACACCCAGCTGGTGGCCGGTCCCTAGGGGCCTTCCCCGAGGCTCTGTGTCACAGCCAGCTCCGTTCAATGGCCTAGATCGGCGAATCACAAGTGCATCATCAGTTGGTTCGCAGGAGATACTAAGTTGGGTGAGTGTGCTGATCTCTTGGAGGTTAGGAAGGCTCTAGAGAAGGGTCTGGACAGGCTGGATAAATGATCCAAGCCCGGCTGTGCGAGGTTCATGAAAGTGAAGTGCCAGGTCCTGCCCTTGGGTGACAACAGTCCCATTCACTGCTACAGGCTGCNCTAAGTATTTCCACACTGAAAGTACCTATGCAGTTTTATCTTTCCAGACCTAGACATTTCTTTAAAAAGTTATCTGTCTTCTACTCATTGTGAAAGCTTGTTTGTAGATTTTCTTACAGGCTTTTTTCCCAAACTTATACCTATTTAAAAATAAGCACCTAAACATCAAAACATTAAAGGGTTTCTATGTTCCTTTCATTAAAGTAGATCTCTAGCAACTCATTAACATCCCTCAAGTTAAAGGAATCAAATATTTTAATGAAATGGCCGTGTTGTTTTTCATTTTTAAATTTTTCAATATATTATTTCTGTTAGCATTCATGGTTGAATACCATGAGATCGAGCTATGATATGATTAAACTGGGTAGATTAAAAAAAAAGTTATAGTCAAATATCAACTATATTATAAATATTTTTAAATTAAATAATTAACATTAAATAAATAATTAAAAGTTAATAAAATAATTTAAAATACAATAATTTTATTTTTATAAAAATATAAATAATAAATAATTTTGAAAAATGTTATAGTCAAATATCCCTCAAATGTCATAGCTGAGTGTGTAAGAGCTTACATACTCATACATGAAAGGCAGGTCCTGCTTGACCAACCTGATCTCCATTTGTGACAAGGTGATCCACGCATTGGGTGAGGCAACAGGCTGTGGAAAAACCTTTTCTGTCTGGACTTTTGTGAAGGCTTTGACACTGTTACCCACAGAATTCTCCTGGAAAAACCGGCTGCTTGTGGCATGGACAGGTGCAGGGGGCGCTGATGAATGGAGGGACACCCAGCTGGTGGCCGGTCCCTAGGGGCCTTCCCCGAGGCTCTGTGTCACAGCCAGCTCCGTTCAATGGCCTAGATCGGCGAATCACAAGTGCATCATCAGTTGGTTCGCAGGAGATACTAAGTTGGGTGAGTGTGCTGATCTCTTGGAGGTTAGGAAGGCTCTAGAGAAGGGTCTGGACAGGCTGGATAAATGATCCAAGCCCGGCTGTGCGAGGTTCATGAAAGTGAAGTGCCAGGTCCTGCCCTTGGGTGACAACAGTCCCATTCACTGCTACAGGCTGCGGACAGAGTGACTGGAAAGCTGCCTGGGGGTGATGGTTAAAAGCAGCTGAACGTGAGCCAGCATGTGCCCAGGTGGCCAAGAAGGCCAAGGGCATCCTGGCTATCAGAAATAGTGTGGCCAGCAGGACCAGGGAAGGATCATCATCTTGTACTTGGCCCTGGTGAGGCCTCACCTTGAATTCTGTGTTCAGTTCTGAGCCCCTCACAACAAGAAAGTCATTGAGTTGCTGGATTGTGTCTACACAGTACAGAGGAGCTGGCAAAAAAGTCTGCAGTATAAGTCCATGAGGAGAAGGTGAGGAAGCTGGGGTTTTTTAGCCTGGGGAAAAGGACACTCAGGGGAGATTTATTACTCTATATATTTACCTGAAAGGACAGATAACAAGGACATCATTGTAGCAAGGTGGGGGATGGTCTCTTCTCCCAAATAATAAACAATAGTGTGGATGCTGACAGCTTGGTCAGAGAGAAATTTTCAAGCATAGGACAGCAGCAGGGTCTGTGACAGAGAAAGTTAAATAACTTTTCCAAGCATTGGTCTGGGGAGCTGTGAGAAAGCTCAGTGAAAGAATTCAAACAATCTTTGCACCTGGTGTTTGTACGTGTTGTTGATTTGCAAGATGCATAAAGCGGTGCCGTTTCTAATTAGCCAATGATGGTGAGGGGTGTTGATTAAAGGACCAATCATGTCCAGCTGTATCAAAACAGTCTACAAAAATGTGTGCTTTCTAATAAAATTTGCTATATGCCCTCCAAGAAGATTGGAATCTGTGTTGCTCATTTAGCCACCCCTAATACAGCAGTGACACAATAATAATATCAAAATTGGTTGATTAAAAACTTTCTAATAGAGTTTTGAGTATTAGATAGCAGGCATTCCTTATTGCACTTCACTGGTCACTCAGAGCATCGGGTGAACAGAACTTTATCGTTCACACTGATTAGACATTCATTAGCTATCCCTGCTTACTTGGTATTATTACTGAAAAAGTAATAATATTTCTTTTATTTTGCAGATAAAAATAATAGAATAAAAGTACATATATGTATTTCTCTATTTTGCACAGTTGCACCTCTAACTGGAAATCCTTACATGGTCTTTTAGGGGTCCTCTTTAGTGGTCTTCAGCATCCGATGTTGCAATATTTTAGATAGTCATTCCTAGACCCTAGCTCCTGAATAAGCACAATGCTGGTGGGTTTTTTTTCATGACTCCTGCTTTGTCAGCCTTACAAAGCATAGCTGGCATCCTGCTTGCCTAGGTTCCATCCCTTATCTCCTTCTCTCAAGGTGTTCTGCTGTTCTATTCTACTATCATTACCAATAGAACATCAGGAAACAGCACCTAGGTGTCCCAGAAAAGATTTAGATTTGATATCAGGAAAAATCTCTCCTCTGAGAAAGGGTTGTCAAGCACTGGAAGAGGCAGCCCAGGGACATGATTAAAACACCATCCTTAGCAGTATTTAAAAGACAGGTAGGCTTGGTGCTTAAGGACATTTTTTGGTGGTGGACTTGGCAGTTTCCAACTGGATCTTAAATGTCTTTTCCAAATGAAACAATTATTTGATTCTACAAATTAGGTCTTAAATGAAAAATATCTATATTCTATTTATTCAATTTGGTTTTGCCTTGTATTTTCCTTTTCAAAATTCTCTTATGGCACGAAATGGTTAGTATATTCTTTAGTATGTAATTACCTAGACTGTTAACACAAAATTTGGGATGTGCTCATAATTGAAAGCAATGCAATAATTGAAGCATTAAAAAATGTTTTCTCTTTAAGGAAAAATTGAAAGCCCTGTCCATTCAGTCTTGTACAACAATTACAACAAAACTGTTTTAAGTGAACTTGAGAGTCTAAAAAATTCAATAGAATAATGATACATTAGGATCTGATTTTGCGGTAAATCTCCGTTGTCCTCTTTCTTAGTTGCATGATTTTTTTTTTTTGTCAAATTTTTCCTCATTTTTTGGCATGTATTCATATACCCAGATTATTCTTTCTATGGCGATGCAAATCTAAACCAAAGAAGGTAGACATAAAAAATTACACAGACCAAGTTTCTAGATAAGAACTCTTGGATCAAAGCTCCAGCTAGCCTATCATCCCATCAGTTGTCACGCAGGAGCTGACAGAGAGGGAAAAATAAAACATATAAAACAATAGCTTCAGGGTTTCTGGTGATGACAGTTGAGACCTTGACAGTTCCTGTGTTTAATGCCTGTCTTGGACTTACACTCTTTCAATTTCTCTGATCTTTTTTGATATGTGTGTACATTCTTAATCACTAACAGTATCTGGAGCATTGAATTCCACAGAATATTCATTTTCTCCATGATTTTAAGAATTATTTAAATAAAATTTTCCAACTTGAATATTCCAGAACTTTTATTTATTCGTCAGAGTGGATTAAAATATTTTACATGTGTTCTTTTATGTTATTACCTTGCCATAAAACTAGTCTCCAAATAGTACTCCTTCTTCACAGAAGTTCATTATTTAATTGTATATATTTCTGGGAGTTATCAGTTAAGAACAGACACAATATTTGGATGGAGAGAGCAGTATACAGTTTTCTTTTTTAACAATGTCAGGACTTTGATTTGGACCTGTCTTGGCTGTCCCATTCCTTAGTTTATTACTGAGAAATAATGTAGTTCCAAATACTGGACGACTATCTTGTTCTAAAAGAAACTTGTATCCACAATTACACAGAGACATTGTGACTACTAGTCTGTTGCCATTATTTTCTTTCGACCAAAAGGTAAGGCCATCACAGCACTTTGAGAAGAGCTCTGAGCAGTCTTTATTATCTACTGCTTGAACTAAGATTGCACTAGGATTAACTGAGCGTTGTACTATGAGACAAATGGGGTTGCTGGCCTTATTTGAAACCCCCCTTAACTTCAAATACGTATTTAGTAATGTTATATGAGTCATAATTAAGATTTCTTTGAAGGGACAAAAGGGAAAGAATTTTCCAAATAGTGTGTTTAATAAATTGTTATCTCTTCCAGTTTTGAATGATGAACAGCTACCAAATGAATGCAGTTTCAGGGATGTTATTTTGCCTAGAAACTTTACAGGAAATATAAGAAACCCCACACCTTTAAAACCACAGAAATAAGATGTCTAAAAACACGTTATTACTACTTTTGAGCAGCATCTCCAGAGACCTTTCAGACTGCTGAATAATTAATTGTGTAGGCACTGCGAAGAATCCATTTTATTATTTTTCTAAAAGCCCGTAACAATTCTTACTAAAACATTTCAACTTATTGGGTCAAGGCTTGTAATGAGAGACTTTAGCTTATGGATCACTGATTTGGCTGACTGTAATAGCTTCAGCCTGACAGGTCAAAGTCAATGTATCATACTCTTTTATATCCACCTCTAGGAAAAAAAATTAAAATAAAAATCCCAACAAAATATCACTATGCCCAAGAACAGAAACAGTGATTTGTCTGGCTGTGTCTTTCAAGTATTTAAGCCATATTCCAGGCTGACATTATATTATTTTAATTCATTAGGACATGGGTGACCAGTAAGGTGTTATATAAAAGGAAAAGTCAAATATGGTATTACAGTGCCATTCTGTGTACTTGCAGTACCCAATACAAGGAGAATGACCTATTTATAGAACCTAAGCTAAACAAATATGTTGTCTTAAAAATAATAGATAAAAGTTCCAGCTTACTTCAAGTCACACAAATTTTCTTGTTTATTTCATTACTTACTGATGTAAGCAATATAAGTAGCCTTATAAATTACTTGGCAATAAATTACATAGTAGTCAGAACTGCATTTCCACTCTCTGCTGTAGACATGGTATTCAAATTTGCCAAACACAACAGTAATAGAGCCAATCTTCTAGGATCTTTACCCATATAGACCGTTTGTAGTGCTATACCAGGACAGTTACCTAATGTAGATAGCAGCTATGAAACCTTTATACAGATTTCTCTTCCCTCTCTCTCGGGGTGTCACAAACTATTGGGTATAAAACTCTCTTTTTTAAAAAAACAAACTTCTGAGCCTTTCTGTCGTCAACTATGGCCTACAGAGAACCACCTTTTACAGATTGTAGCCTTGCTCCTCAATCCTTCAAATACAAGGACAGCTTTCATCTCCTTGTTAAACATTTTATAAATGAACTGGCCTAGAAAACGTGCTTGCATACCCATTGTATATTTGCCCTCTAAGCACAAATACGTACGTAACAGGATGTCCTGTGGATTCCAGTGCTTTGTATTTAAGAAATTATGCCTGTATTTCTTTCCAATTTCCCTACATTTAGGAGACCATTTCTCAAAGTCAGTGTGTATTTAAAGAAGAAAAAAATTAGGCAACATCATAAATCATTCAGCAAACACCCCAACTCTATTCATAGCCATACATATGTTGCCAGTAATACAGATAAATATAGACTCATAGAAATACACACACAGACTTTGAGAAAATATGCCTCTAGACAGAAACATATTGTGCATATGCAAATAACTGTCTGGCACTGAAGCTTTGCCCTTTAGCATTCACTTAACTGTATCTCTTTCCTAAGCCTGCTGACTCCCGTCTTTCCATCTGTTTATTTTTTCAAAGCTTCATTTAAGAATATGGTACAACTTCTCAAAAATCAAGAAATGTGGTCCTGCAAATATAACTGCCAGGTATAACATAAAATA
>WAAE01005625.1:0-36147 GCA_013400495.1 Nicator chloris | reverse complement strand
ATAATAATTAATAATAACAACAAAACAAAAGGTTGGAAAAAGGTTGAAAGTTGATTTTTCTGCTCTTTCTTACAAAATACAGTAAATATTAGGTGCTGCAGAGACAATGAGAAGGAATAAGTTTGGGCATACAAAATTAGCAGGTTCATAAAATATAACCAGGCTGTTGAAAAGAATTGTTTAAACATAATTCCAAACTAAAAATCCAAGGATCAGTTAAATCTATTAAAAAATATAGCGTGAGGTGAAACTAGGCTTCTGTGAATGTTATTGGACCTGGCAAGTGATTCACACACTAAACTGCATATATTTTTCATACTGGAGAAAATGAGCTTGAAAATGACTGATAGCTAGTTAATATGGGAAAATGGCAGACAAAATAACACATCTGAAAGAGGAACATTTCAAATTAGTACCTGCATGTGAATCACTTCTAAAAGAATCCCTCTTTATAAACCTCCTCTTTCTAAAATGTTTGGGTCTGAGAAACATTAGCATAAAGTGAATCCTCCAAATTCCTAAGCAGGAAGTATGGATCTGAACAATGCCTGAAAAAGTCTTGTCACTTTAAATCTTCCATTTCAAGAAAGGTGTATTAAGTGCTGAAAACATGCTAGGGCGTAAGGGAAAAATTAAAAAGAAAATGACAATGGCAGACTATATTTAGTGTTGAGAGTGACTCAACATGAAATGAGCAGGGAAAGTTTAGAATGGCAATGTCTCTATCTATCTTAATTTGTACTATTTATATCTATATTTATTACTTTTAATTCACGATTCAGTGATACACAGTCTGAAGTGTCTTCTATCAAGTACTCAGTGTCCTCAGCTTCTTTTGAGTGCATCTGACTATAAGTGGGACGTAAAATGTCTGGTGCCTTGCCACAGGGCAAACCCTGGAAGGCAGAATAGCTGGATTGCAGTGATCAAAGGGTGACCTTCCTTGCCCTCGCCCTCTGACAGTGATGTAGCAGCAGGAAACCCATAACTGCAGTTCAAGGCTTTCAGACTTGTCCCTGGGAGCATCATTCAGGGCACTTTTCCAGGTACAAAACTGCTTCAGGCTTGTGTTGTCCATTCCCCCACCACCCTTCCCCTTCCTGAGTGTTTGCTGCTGTATCTGCCTCTCACACACAACAGTGCTTTCAGCAGGGCTTGCTCTGTAGTGAAACAGTTTCACTGACTGGAGGTGGAAGTTTTAGGTGGCTGATTGTAGTTAATCATATCAGAAAGTGAGAAAATTCTTGTGGGGACTTGCATCTACTGGAATTTGCATCCAGAGTAGATTTTAGCCCTTGTTCTGCTAACCAGATCCCCGTGTGTTTGTGGATATGTGGTCTTTATGCTCTCTGTAAAATGAGAATGCTACTTTGTGAGGTGGTTGTGGGAATAAATGAACAATATTTGAGTTGTTCTCGCGTTCATTGTTGTAAGTGTAATAGAAAAAAATCCAAGCAATAGTTCATGGCATGGTTTAGTGCATAATACCATTCATTAGTTTCCAGATCCCTACATTGCCTCAGCAGAAATGTTTGAGTCAAGAATAAGGACTCTTCTTCACTATTTGTTGGTGAAATTTCAGCTCAGTGTCTAAATACATACGATACTCTATTGTTCTCTTTTGTTGTTTGTTTGTTGTTTTTTCTCAGGGAAGAGCAGATTAATCTATTATTCTTTCTGCAGATAAATGATTCCTGTCAAATATAGTCATGCAGGAATCTTTGTCCACAATAGAGAAAAAGTGATTAGTCATCATGATGGAATAGATAAAGAATCTTTGATAGCACATTGCAGCTGGGAGTACACAATGAAGTTTTTGGAGGGATATTTTGGTTACCTGAAAATGTATCAATATGCAAAAGGCATAGCAAGTTACACTACAAACTAATACAGCATAACACATTAAATTCAAAAATAGGCTGCATCTTTTTCTGGGGAAGCAACAAAAGAATGCTGTTCATAAAGTAAAAAATTATCTATGTATAAATGTGAACTTCAGATGAAATTTTCTTCACAATTTCTGGAGACTGTAATTATTAAATTTCAAATCTGAGTGCTGAAGAAATAACCTTTGAATAAATTCTATTTGTATTTCTATATGTAGAGGATGAAAAAAAGGGGGGGTTGTTTTTTAGAAAACAGCAAACCATGGCTGGCAGCACAGGGAGCCACATCCTGAGCTGTGGCAGAGCATTGTTCTGACTGATAAGGGAGAAGAATTATGTGTAGCTTTAAATGGTGTCTTAGATTAAAATTAAAATCTATCATTTAATTTACTGTTTTCTGATGATTTAAGAATATATGCTCGGAATAATATTTAGAGTAGAGAAAGCTCTAATTTATGTGAAACAGTGCATTAAAAGCAGTTACTCATCCACCTAAGAAACATTATCAGCTGCTCATCAGCTTCAATTCAGAACAGAATCTGAAGAATAGCCTGAAAGAGGCATCAAATTTATTCTGCTTTTTAAAGACCTTGGCAATGCAAGATACTGAGTGTGACAAATGCAGTTAGGTATAAATTACCACCCTTCTTGCAGCTACTGGAGCTCGAGGTCCCACTTCCCTCCACTGAAATGCACACAGTTCCACCTTGGTTTGTACTGGAGGAAATCTGGAATGCCATTACAGAACACTCTGCAAGCTCCCATTATTTTCAACAGGAGTGATGCCAAGCTCCTTTCAAAGTTGATTACAGAATCATAAAAAAAATAAGGCTGGAAAGGACTTTTAGAGATCATTTACTCTCATCTCCCCTGTTCATGGCAGTATCAGCTGCATGTAAACTATTTCTGGCAGATGTTTGCCTAACCTGTTCATAAAAGCATACAAAAATGGTCTTTCTGCTGCTCACCTAGGAAATTTTTTTCCCTCATGCATTCCTGTTAGAAAATCTTTCCTAATGGTTAACCTAAATTTCCTTTGCTATGGTTTAAGCCCATTGCTTTTTATCATGCCCAAAATGAGCATGGAAAAAAGATTCCTTCCTTCCTTCCTGTTCTCTGCAGACATTTATATTTTTCTGTTTACACTCTATCACCTTTCCCTATATCAAAATAATCCTAGTTCATCCAAACTAGTTAAGGTCATGTTTTCTAGACCTGGTTGCTTTGTATTAGTCCCCTGGATTATGCCTGTGCAAAGACAGGTACAGCAGGAGGGTAGAATACTGAGGGAAGGAGGGGGAAACTGAGTATTTTACAAGAAAATGTTGCTGAAATTATACCAATCATTCAGCAGCTTTTTTCTTTTTTGGAGTACCACCTTATCTTTCAGCCTCTTCTTCAGTTTGCCCTTTACATATGCACAGTAGCCATCCTTGCTACACTGTTAATTACTGCAGTCTGCTACAGTCCAAGGCTGGCATGCCTGAAATGAGAGGTGTGTGAAATGGGACACTGTAATTCTGAACTTGGGCAATATGCAGGATCTGTAGAGTAACAGGAAAATCAAACCTGTGGTAGATTCAGATTTTCTCCTTCCCAAATCTTAATTTTACTAAGTGACTTGACTCTGAAAACAGAAAGTTTACTCCACGCTTCCTCTGAGTTTGGCTATTTTTAGGATTTCGTGCAGAGATCTTGGCCCTGAGCTTTAATTCTTTTTTCCCACACACATGCCCATCTCTTTCCATCCACAGTGGAGTCAATGATTCACGTCTGGTACGCTCAGCCAGCAGGGATCAGTTATTTCTTCCTGTAGGGTTGTGGCACTTTGTAGCAAGGTGCAATGAACATTTCCTTTTAATGAAGAGAAATTTGTTTAGGAAGCAAGTGTGGCTTGCATCCCAGCAAAAGTGGTGCATGGCAAGTTAGGGTCTGTGATGTACATTTTGCTTACAAGGATGCATAATTCATTCATGAGGGAATCTGTAAATTATTCCAATAATCCTTACCTGTGGGATAAATATTGTCCCCTAAGAAGCTCATATACCTTTATAATCTGATAATTTATTCTGTCAGAATAATACTAAGAGATTCTGTAATAAACTTTCACTACTTGTTATTAGGCAACTAGAGCTTTACTCAAATGCTGTTTCCCTGATATTAAGCGTCAGTGATGTTTTTTCTGATTCTCCTCCATCGATCAATAATGATATGAAAACAGATTTTTAAAAGCACCATTCTCCTGCATCTTCTCATCATAAATTATTGGTTTTTTCTTTGATGGTAGGTGCATGAAAATATTCCAGATAATCAAATAAACAATCAGAAACCATGTCTAAGCATTTAAGATTCAGGACAGAATTTTGTTTTGCCATCTTCAGCGTAGGTACTTTTTCTACACTTATGGGAGGCCACTTTGCACTTCTGGCCTGTGACAGACCCTGTGAAAAATTCAAGACATGCAGGATTTTATATCCCAAATGGGACAAATTGCTACAGCAGGATTAGAGTGTGAAGGTTGTAACAATCAACAACCACAACCACCATCACAGCCTGTCCCACCCAGAATGTGTAGCCCGGCTCCCAGGGATGGTTTGCATCAGCTGATAGCACAGGACATCCTGACACAAAGCTCAAGGAAGAGGCAGCTCCATCCTTGGTACCTGAGCAATTACACTGTCAAATCCCACTCAGCAGCACTGAGGGGTGCTGGGCAGCAATTCCCTCATTAGATCCTTCCCAAAATGTCCAAACGTGGACATGCTAGCAAATGCTGGTTTGGAAGCATGGAAATGCTGCTCTGGAGTGTCTGACTGATTGCTGCACAAAGCCTGTGGCTTTGTCAGTCACTTAGCCATCAAGCTGGACACTGATACAAGGACAGTAAATTTCTAGGAGGTACAGTCAACTTAAAATATTTCACTTCAGCAAGTGCTCTGCTCCGTGTCATTACATTCCAAGTATTCTATGCTTTTATATCCTCAAATGTTCCTAGTGCATTTATTTGTATAGATATATAAAGGTGCAGCTTGAACACCTCAGTGCAGCAGAGTGAACTTACAATCCACAAAGGAAAGAAATTCCCAGCTACCAATAAAATTATATACATTACAAATTCTAGTAGTTGTCAGTCCTGAATTAAGTTAATGTGAGTTTATCCAAATGAAAAGGGTAGTTCTCACATCAAATCCGTGCTTTCAGTAGGTGAAAGATGTCTAGACACCTGAAAATTTTGAAATTAGTTCCCAAACTCACCTTCTAAACACACTTTATGGGTGCACTTTTGAGTGGTTTTTTAGCCTATTTCAGGTGTTCGAGTGAAAACTGATGTCCCTTCAGTTATAACTCCTGTAGTTGACTAAGAGATGGAACATGGAAAATTGTTGTTCATTTCCACGTTCACCAATGGTACAAAAAAAATGAAAGCTGAGCATGGACACTGTCAATAAATTATCAAAGCAATTATGACTGGAAATGTTAATTCCAATCAAAAGATCTTTGCTCACCAGTTGCAGTGCAGCCTGTGTGAACAGGCAGAGTGTGCAAATGCACCGTATACTGAGAAAAAGTATTAGCTTTCTTTTTCAGAAGTAAAATACTGTGCTATGGCCACACTTATATCTATGGGTGCACCTCCACATCCTATTCCATGTGAGGAATTACATCACTGCAGTGATACCAGTGCCATTAAGGCAGAAAGGTCTTAGAAAAGTCTCAAGAAACTGCATGAAACAAATTATTTCTGTCTGTTCCTCCTAGTGTTTGTTCCATGTTTTCAATACATCCTTTTTATCCCAGTATCTGGCTGGGTTACCTTGTGCCATGTTGCTTGGGTACTTTTGATAAAAGCAGTTGTTACCTTCCCCTCTTCCAATTTCCCTACCTGACGTCAGTAGCCACTGTATGCATTTTCTTTTACAGTTTGAAAAGCGAAAGTTGAGACATTTTGCTTCCCCAAATTATTTTCCTTTTGGCTTCAAATTGCTTGCTTGAATTTTAATGCTGCATTTCTTGCTCTGGGAGCTGCAACTTTCTTTGCTCAGCTGAGCAGTGGCAGGACTGGCGCAGTTTTCCCAGCAGGGCTCACTGGAGTGCCTGCTCCCTTACTATGGAGGGAGCAGTTTCCACTTGTTCCTTAATGCTCCAAGAGAAAATGCTAGCAAATATGGGAGTTGGTGAGGGCTGTTGTGGTTCTTGTAATGTATTTTCTATTAGAATGAAATGGAAAAAATGCCACATTCATATGAGAGAGCACCAAGCTCATAATCAGATGGTAATGATCTGTAGATGAAGGATGAAGAGATGATCTGTGTCCAAGCACATAACCTGTTTTGTACTTGTGAGATTGAACTGAGCATGACTTCAAGTTATGAGCTCTTAACTGTTGGTTGGTTTTGTTTGCCTTTTGGTATTATTTATATCTTTTGGATTGCAATACAAAGGGCTCATTGAAGAATCAGTAGTGAATTAAAGCCTCAACTTCAAATCAGTAGTTTTAAGAACTCTCCAAATTATAGGAAAGACTAGGAAATATTGATTTCTCAAGAAATCAACTATTAGGAAATGAAACAACTTGAAAAAGGTGGGGTTGTTACCTTATTGACAGTGCTTCATGAAGTGCATTCTGATGTTGGCTCTTGGATGCCACTTTTATCATTTTCCTACAAACTGGAATGCTGTTTTGCCAGAGCTTGAAAAGGAAGCATTTTTTCCTGTTCAAAACGTCTTCAGCATTTGAAGCCAAACAATTTGTGTAGAGGAATAGGTCTCTATTTAAAGAAATAAGAGCAGACTATTCATTATCTGGAATCCTACTTTAGCATGCTCTTTGGTTTGGAAGCAAGGCTGTGAATTGTACTCATTTTATGACCTGACCAGCCATGAATGAAAGAGCTGGCTGATTTTGTCTCACCAGTTATGTGCCTTTCTTGTAAACTCTGACTGAGCACGCTGTAATAACGTTTTCTTGTTCCAGACTGGTGAGGCTGAAATGGAAAGCAACAAACCTGATTGAAGTTGCAGGTCTGCTTGTAGCTTGTTTCATTCTAGATACAGTTGGAGCCAATTTTATTTCCTATTAGTCAAGATTAAAAAAAGCCTCCAGTCTCACATACACCGACTCCACAAAGACAGATATGCTACAGTTTGATTTCCTGGATCTCTCCTTGGTTCAGTGAGAGGGGCTTGTTAGATGAGGCTGGAAAGACAAATACCCCATTTAAAGGTTGAGATGCTGAAACAGGATCAAATTGTTGGAGCACACAGCTTTTTTAACTGTGAGGTTGCCTATTGCCTAACAATGCAATCAAAAATAGTAGGTTCTCATGGTTTTATTTCAAATTCAATGTGATGGTTGTATTGAGAAATATTTAATTGGAGAGAAACTTCTCACACTGTCCTGCAATCCACAAAGATTTTTCAAGCTAATGCCTCCCCTATTTCGTGACAACAAAACCAGAAGCCTAAATGGAAAATGAAGTCAACCTTAACAATATGTACCATCCCTTTATGAGCAGATGTGATTGTTCATTGTCTGCACATAGAGTGGTGTGCTGATGTGACAGCACAGAATATTCTGACTTCTCCCAGACTTCTAGGACACTTCAAGGTGTGATTATGGAAAGTAACATTCAAGAGATTGTGCAAGTTCGGTGTGACATGTTACTTGAAAATGACAAGAAAATGACTGCTCCTCTGAGGAGGTAGATGCTGCTGCATGTAAACATAGGGGAAAATGTGATTTACTACATTTTTCTGGTGGAAGCAGTTATTTTTATTATTTAAATGGAAAGAAAAGATACTTACGGTGTTACTTGGTATTAGTGAGTTAGCTGTTCTTTCCACATATTCAGCTTTCTTTTGCATATAACTGCATTTGCATTTTTTTGAGAACATGATAGAAAATGCAGCCCTAAAAAATAAGTTATGAAGTTTTAAGAGAACTTAAGAAGATGCTTTAGAAATTATTTCCACGTCAATGTGCCATTCCTTCTATGCTTTTTGCTACCCCTAAAATAACTTGTTATGTTTTAGAAATGTTGAGCATTTAAGCATATTTTAAATCTGTTTCTATGTGCATGTGTGAACAGAAAATTTCATGGTTTTTTGTCAGCTGAATCTAACATGCTTGGGAACCCTCTCTTTAGAAAGCTCACATCTGTAGAAACGATGCTGTTCTAGAAAATCTGTGTTTTTTCAAATTTACCAACTAGTCAGTACCATTTCTCTGTACAAATCCTACCCCAACGTCATTCAATGGTGTATCACTGTGGTGCATCCTTAAATACTGAACACTGATTATGTGAGTGCTGCAGGATTTAGTTTCATTTACTGTACATGAAGACTTGTGAGATAAGGAAAATACTTGGCCAATAAGTTTCTACAGTGTGAAGAAAGGGTAGAAATGCTTTGTGATGCTGGTCTTTTAAATAGGAGTTAGGTGGAAATTAAGAAATTGGAGATAGGCAACAGTAAAATTAACAGACTTGGGAGAAATGCTCAGAATAAGTGGTCAGAAACACCTGGGCTGTGAACTTTGCTGATCTGAACCTGCTGTGGGAATTATCCTTGTTATTTAAAATATAAGATCTAGTTTATTTATACCTAAATTCTGATTGCTTAGATACCAAGTAGACGCTTATTTTCTAATACTATTAATGATTCAGTCAGGCTGTGTATCAGCATTAGTACCTATACATGAGGTTGTCGTGTCTGCAGCTATTTCAAGCAATTAACAAGTTTAAATGCAACTGCTGTGATATGGGTGGCCATTTTGTCCTATTTATAAGCTTGTTTTTCAAGTGTTTCTGTAGTTATATCCAAAACGTATATTCAGACAAAGTTAGGTCTATCTGCTAATTTTCCCAGCACAGTGGAATGAAAGATTTTTGCAGAATGATATGTTTACATTCAAAGGCAATTTCTAACACTTCTGTTGTTTACAGCACAGTTTTTAATCTGAACTACAACCATGAACTGAAGAAGTGCCATTTCTTTGCTCCCTGAATTCAGTCCAGTTTGGTGAACTCATAAACTGTAGAACATCACAACTTTCTTTTAGTTGCATTTCATAGGAAAAATTGGTGGCAGGCCAAAGTAATAGCTGAACTCAAACAGTTTTCAGGTTTCAGGTGCAGGTTGCTAACCAGAGCAGCTGCACTGTGAAGTGTTGGTGCTGCTGGAGCAGTGGGGAAAGAGGAAAAGCAGCCAAGGTTCTGCTCCTCAGCCACACCCTCCAGACCTGTCATGGAGCATTATCCCTTTGCCACATCTGGGAGGCCATAGAAAAGATAATTTTCACCCATGGGATTATTGCTGACAATTCATATATTTGGTCCTGAACATAAAGTTGAAGAGTTGTATGATGCAGCTGCTTTGTCCAATATCAAGCAGTAGGGCACTGGGGAGAACACTGCAGTTGAGCTAACAAACCTTTAAAGTCTATTCATTAAAGCAAACAAACAGAAAATGGGGAGGGGATAATTGCTTCAAGGGTTAGTTTAGGAGGAAATAAATTAAACCAGAAAGCCAAGTTTTTGCAAGTAATGGTTTGCCAGATTTGACTTATTCCCTTCCCCTGGGTGAGTGCATTGTGATAGAGCCTTCAGTGGTGTGATATTGTTGTGTGTTTGTGCAGAACACCTGCAGTGTTCTTTGCACAGGCTGGACCATAAGAAAGGACAAAATTATGTGTGAACAAACAGCTGCAATGTTTGAATGTTTGCTCTTGCCACTCACATATATCATAAGGTTTTCTTCTGAATGTGGATGCTGTTGGAGGCACATTTAAGGATGGGGGATGTGTGTGTGTAAAGACATGCATGTACACCTGGAACTGAGGAAATGAGGAGCTTTCTGTTGCTGCACAAAAAGAACGATCAATTTCCCAGAAGAAGAATGCTGTAGGGCCAGTTTAAACATTTTAGTGCTGTAGATGTATGACTTTAAGCCCTGGGTAAAAGCTGGCTGAATATGTCATAGACATGATTTGTCTTTGGATGAGAGCAGCATCTCTCACAAAGCACTCCACTCAATCTGTGGAATGATATTAGTAGTGAATGTGGAGAATGCTCTTTTCCAGTAGCTTGAGGTATACTTATATGAATCTAGCTGGTGAGTGACATGGTAAATAAAATCCAGAGGGAAAATGATACACAGTTAAAGATATATTTTAGTGACAGGCAATGCAACAGCAAAGGCAAAAAGAGATAGAGTCCTGCAGTTAGTACATGAAAATAAGAGGAAACAAATGCCTTCAAGAAGTAACGATCCCTTGAATCTTTTATCTGTTATCCCAAATTAGACTGGGAAAGATCTATTTAATGGAAAAAAAAATATTCTGCTCCGTCTTTTACTAAATCTTGTATATTCCTCTCCTCAGCACCCACACTTTTGAAATGCATATTAGGAATAGAATCATTCCATTTGGAGAAGAGTGTATCAATGCACATATTTACAGTGTGGAGGTCTGTGTAGTTACAGTATTTTACCATCTACATAGTTTAAACCACATTTCCTCTTATTTTTGTGACACTAATTCTAGCACCAGAACTACATTAGTCCCCATAGTGGATCTTCATTTCTGACAGTGTATTTCTGAGCAAATGAAAAATCATCCAGTCATTTCTCTCTAATTAGTTGTGTCTCTAAATACCTAATTATCACTGGGAACAAATTGCATGCTACAAAATAATATTATGGAGAGCTGTTAATCTGTTAAGATGCTGCTTTTGAGTTTTGTAGATTTGATGCAGCTGTTAAAACAGAATTTTTGCCACCTGGATATATCATTACCATTTTATTGTAAAATTCAGAAATAACTGATGGGAAACCAGAGTATTGGAGTTGGCTTCTTTAAGCATTGTGCTTGTCAGATAAAGAAATATATCTTTATGTCCTTCATAATCTACTCTTTTCCATACTTTAAGCTACTTTGGCATTCTTAAAAGGTGAGTCTGTGGCAGCAATAAAAATTAAATGTTCTTTCAGGGTTATTTGGTTAGTTAATAGCTTGGTTTGCATTCTCCATATATACATGGCAAGGTAGAATAACACAGTAGATTCTTGGAGTTTCCAGCCAAATGCAATCTGCATAGAAATTGCACGTTTCTGTAGAATACTTGACAATTATGCTTAGGTGGCTTAACTGTAATTAACGTGTAATGTGCACTTTGGCTAGAAAAGAGAAATTACCAGGTACTTACCTCATGATTATTTCAGCATGCTCTGCACAGTTATGGTTTGTGGTCATAGCAGTGCAGAGTGCTGGGTATTCTCAGCTCATCCTGCAGTCCATTGGTGCTGTATATCTCCAGAACCTCCTAGATGAGGTCCAGAATCTCTGGGAAATATACAGTGACTGTATGTAAAGCATAATTTATAGCTGATGCCTGTATAGAAATAATGCCACTGCTTGTTAATGATATCATCAAAAATTCCCAGCTCAAGGACATTCCTGATCACTAGAGTTATAAAACTTTATTTGTAGTAAAACCTCCCTTTCGAGCTGAAGTTTTGGATTTTCTTATATTCCTTTTTCCTTTCTTCGTAGCAATTCTTCAGGCTAAAAGATTTTAAAGCTGACATGGATGAACTAGAGTGATTTCAGTTTTAGTGGTAAATGCAGCTGTACACACATGTTTTTGTATTGATCTGCTAATATGAAACCTATAAAAATGTGGACTGATAATAAGTTGAGAGTTCTAATTAGCAGTCATCGTGCTGCCACCTCTTCTGTGTAATCAAATCAGCAAAAATCCTGACAATATGAAAGAGAGGTGCTTGAAGAAGTCTGTTAGTAATCTCATAGGAATACATCTAAAATTTATGCCCTATTTTACTTTCATGAAAAAGTTAATTAAACTAATCAGCACTTCAAGAACCTCAAGAGAAATCCTGTCCCAAATTCTGTATACAGACAGCCTTGAAATGGGAATGAGGACATAACCACTCTGTGTCCCTTGCCAGAAGCTGCAGGGAGCTGTGAGGGTGCTGTGAGCATTGTGACCTTCCCCTGCTATGCTGGTCAGTCCCAGTGGACTCAGATTCTGCATCTGTGGAGCCTTGGAGATGTTGTAGGATTCATCACTTGCCGTATCCAGAGATATGTGTGGTGATTTGTTTTCCTCTGGGATCTGCCCACGTTGGTTTCCTAGTCCTTATGTCCCCTTTCACACATCAGAGAGCTGGCTGGGTGATCATGAGCATTCTTGGCACTGATGTGGGGTTTAGACAGAGGAACCTGAGGACCTAGGCTTGGAATCCAGGTTGGCCAGAGGTGGGCAGAAACCAGTGCCTGAGCTGGAGCAGAGAGAGCAGGACCCCAGGCAAGGCTCAGGCTGTTCCTTCCTAAGGAGGTTCTTATCCCAGGGGTGTTGGGCACTGGGACAGTCTCCCAGGGGAGAGGGGTCACAGCACCAAGCCTGAGAGAGCTCAAAGAGCATTTGGATTATGCTCAGGGGCACATGGTGTGACTCTTGGGGGTCTGCAGGGCCAGGGGTTGGACTCAATGATCCTTGTGGGTCCCTTCCAACTCAGCATGTTCTGTGACTCTTGAATGAGCTGTGGATCCCAGCACAGTAACACACACCAAAAGCCTATGGTGCCTTAAACCAGGGAAGCTGTGAGTGAGCATCTCCTTGCACCCAAGTTGGCTTCAAGGAAACTGATTTCAAACTCCAACTTTTTCTGATAAAGGAGAGAAACAGAGGTTCTGAGCCTGCATACTTTAGAGGAGCCAAGACAAAGTAAGCAGAGCCCCGGTACCTAAAGCACACCATGCTCTAGTTTGACAAGTTTTATTCAGAGAAGACATTATTTAGCTACAAGCCACAACTGTGAGCTCGATTGAAAACCAAGAGAGACACAAAGACTATTTTTCCATGATAATCAAATGGACCAGTATTGCTGAGTAATTCAGTTTTGGTGGAATTTGATTCCTCTGTGCTGTGATGTCTGCAAGGCAGTGCCTGTTTCCGGCACTCCAGCTGGGTTGTTTGTTAGAATGTTTGCTGTTTGTGCAGTTTATTTCTAGTGCTGGGAAGCCTTAATCATGGGTCAAGCCTGCATTGTTTTAGGCACTAAATGAACTCAGAACAAAGAGGCAGTTCTGCTGCCACAGAGTTTATAATCCAAGTAGAAAACAAGAGACAACAGATGGGTCTAGACAGACGGGGGAGCATAAGGAAACAATGTGACAGCACTGGGCAGCCAAAAAGTCAGCGTTCAAGGGAGAGCAGCAGGCCAGCTATGAGTTTGCTATAAGCAACATCTCAAAAACAGGATCTGAAATGAGATAATTAAGACAGCTTTGCAGATGGCTGTAGGGAACTCCTTCTAAGAATGAGGCAGTTTGGTGGGGAAGGGCTTTGGAAGTAAAGACAAACATTTTGTGTTTTAGGGCATACAAAGTGGGAAATAAAGCAGGAAACACTCAGATAGTGGTGATATCACCAAAAATATTAGATAAGTACGTGGGGTTTTTTGCAGCAGCATTCTGTATAGACGGAAGTGAGCTAAAGCTGTGTGCCTTTGATCCACTTTGTAAGTGAGGAAGAATGTGAAGAATGCTCCTTCCTCTCATCCTCACTGAAGGATTTCTCCCCCGTTATATCAGCAGACACTTCTTGGCCATGAAGAATTTGATGAGATGCACTTTTGAGCACATAAAATGCTTTTTTTGGGCATAGAGGCTACAAAACACTTCTGAACTCCCAGAATTCAAAGAATACTGAAACAAAAGCCTGGATTTGGAAGTCAATTTTTTTTTTCTCAAACAGAACAGAAAAATAATCACAAGACCATGTTTGATTGTACTGGACAGTTGGTAAACAACTTGACAGCAGCTTCATCTTATGGTTACATTAGCTATTATTTTATATGGCAGTTGTATTTGGCAAATTACTATTTCCCTTTGAAAATCATCCTTGGAAAATAATACATGGCATTTTAAATTGCCATGGTCCATATATGCAAATGGCTAAATGCAAGATTACTACATACAGCTAGATGGTGTTAACTGAGTTAAAGGAGCCTTTGCTCTTGGATGTGTCATTTTAGTATTTCAGTATTCCATTGCTTTATTAATAAAGTTTTCTGTATTTAAAATGAAAATTGCTTGCAAAAAATATATAAGCATTGTTTTCTTTCAATTTCTGTGCAGTACATAAAGAAGATAAGAGCACAGAGTGTCTCTTAACAGAATGAAAACCCTCCATATGGCACCCTTCTCCCATTAAGTTGTATAATATGAACCCAAAAAGCATCTTTTAAAATAGTTTTATAGCTGAAATGGGATTTTAGTTTAGCTTAATTTGTGAATTGCCAGAAGCAAGAATTATCCTTAATGCTGTCTGTATAAGGCTGCTCCCACAGCTGCTCTTAAGCAATTCTGTATCAAAATAACCAGGAGCTGTCTCCCATTCATCCAGAAGTTAGGTTTCTAATCTGAATTAATCTAAACTTCCTTGCAAGTCAACAGAAAGAATGAAGCACTTGGACAGGACATCTTGTCCTGTTCTATTACATGAGTTTGAAATAAAATTATCTTTTAAATCTCACTCTTGAGGTGTCTCTGTTCCTCTTCTACAGAGGGAGCCTAGATGATTAGCTTAGTCTCCTCACCTCACTCTAGGCAGCTGGAGTTGGGGGAGATTAAAAACAACCTTTGAAACCGAGCTGAACTGCCTTTTATTTCAGGCTGTCAAATGCAGCACGGTGCTGCAGTTCACAGACATATCTCTGCTCAGCAAGCCAGGGGAGAATGAGAGTCTGTATAGAGCCAGGACAGAATAGCTGCATCCATTAACCTGGCAGGTTCACAGCTCCAAGGCTGTCCAGATTAGCAGTGACCACGAGCTGTAGCAGGAAACACCTTGAGAAACTCGAATGTTTGGTGTGAGGTAACCCCAATGTCATGTATTGAGTGCTGTGTAAATGATTAATAGTCTCACACACTGATTCTGACATAAAGAAGAGGCTTTATTTAAAAGAGCAGTATTTTTTTTGTGTGACTGTTCTCATATCAACCTCTTTGCTTCATCTGTGGGGTCCTCACCTGAGTACCCAAAACATCTTCTGTGCTTGGGGTTACTGCTGACTGCAGCGTGGCAGCATCTCTCGTGCTGCAAAGGTCAGATCTGGGAATGCAGGTTGAGAACTTGCAGGAGCCTTTCTCCAGTTGTAACATACTTAATTCTTAGAGCTACTTGCCAGATGCAGGTATGTTTGATTAAGTGCAGCAACCATGATTCTGTCTCACCTGCTCTCAGCCATAATCTGCTTTATAACTTTCTCTGTTAAAAGTTCTGGTAACCCTGCTGTTTGAAAGACTTTTTATGGAGTTCTCAGAGCCTGTAAAAGAAGCCTTTTCCATAAATCATATTTTTTAAAGTGCTGCTCCAAGTGATTTGACATTTTTTCGAAAGTAAGATAAAAGTTTATGTACTTGGAAATTATGTCCCTAAGAAGTATGCACTTTATATTTTATTTATTTTGATAGCTTATGTTATGATACATTTGATAGATCCTGAAAGACACTGACAGTTTTAAAGATACAACCAATGAACTTTTTTTGGTGGGGAAAATGTGCCCCATAATGATCAGATGCCTCTTCTATGCAAAGACATTGTATCAGCCTTATGACCTTTTTCTTTTTCAAAATCTTTCTTGTGTGTTTTTGATCAGTGTTATGTAATTCCAGAAAAGGAATGTTTGACAAACAGTGGAAGGAAGTTCAAAAAGCTTTGGGCCACAAATTCTCTGGGATTATAATCCTTGAAGAAAACAGGTGAAACACAGCAATGATACATTTTCTTATCAAAGTTTCGTCCATATATATGTGTATATATAATTCTAATACCAACATACTGTAAGTAATGTCAATTGGACTCTATGATTTGCTAGCTAGGCAGAAAGAGAACCAGAACCCCAGACAGCCAAATTTTGGATTAACCCATTGCATGTGGAAGAGACTATTCATTAACACCAGATGAAGATATGACACACAGCTCTCCTGAAGACTTCAAATTTATCTTTCAAAATAAAATATGTTTCCTCATAATCGAACAAATTTGAAGAGCAATTTGGAAATTCATTGGGTTGAAAATACGAATTAATCAGTAATGCTTTTTAAAATAGTATCAATGGATGGACTTTTAAGCTAGAAAAAAAATGAATTGCAATTACCAGGTGGAAAAGTTTAAGCAGATGCATTAAGTTTCTGGCATCCTTCATCCAGTTTGATTGGTGGATTACAAGGTGAGAGCAAGACCAACACAAAAGTCTTGTGCATGTACTGAGGTGCAGTACAAGCAGAACTGCAGTGTAGAGATAAGAGACTACTTAAACTCCTGCCAAGCAGTTCTGCTGGTTTTGTTCTATTTACACTGATCCCGCAGTCAGCGCACGCAAGGACTTTTCTTTGTCTTCTGAAGGACCAACAATTCTGAAATTTCATAAGGGTAATGCTGTGATTTTTACTGAAGCAGGAACCCCTTCACTTGTACAAGCAGTTGTTACTGTCATTGTTTCACAGAATGATATAAAGTACTTGTTTACAGGCATATTTTTAAACTGAGGAGAGATTTGAGTGTTTTATAGCTGTAAAAATCTTTGCAGTTCTGTCAGAGCATGTCTACATGTGCAATGCCTCACTAACATCTCCTTTCCTCATCCATTCTGTATCACAAATATCTCTCCTCCCCTTCCTACCAAATGTCAGAATACATTTACTCTGTTTGTATCCTCTTGACAACAAAAACAATAGCAAACTTGAAGGTTTTGTCTGCGGATATAATTTAATTACCTTTAGTAGTAAAGTTTTTTAATAAATCTTTCCTACAACAGTATTTGATTTTTAACACCTTTTCTAGACATCTTACTCTCAAAGAAAGCTTTAATACCAACCCAGTGGAAAATTGCTGCCATGTAGATAAGAATTACTGAATTTATTTTTTCTTGAGATGGTGGATAATGTACCATGGTGAATTTATGGTCTGCCACAGTGTGCAGTCAAGAAGCATTTCATTTTGATCCTGGAAAGGAACCCTCTATGAATCTGTGAGTTTAAGGCAGGCAGCCATGGGAACCTTGTCCTTTGCAAAGACTTCCACTTGGAAAATGCCCTGGCAGAAGAGCAGCCTTGGTGCAGTCCTACAGAGAGAGGGACATTGCTGAGCTCTGCTCAGAGCCCTCCCTGGGCAGAGACCATTTCTGAATGACCTAAGGTTTGGTCTCCCCCACTACTGCCCCAATACAAACGTTTCTCCTGGGCAATTCATGAATTGACTATTTGCATTTAGCTATATCTTTTAACAATGTACTATGATAGGTGTCTGTTGTTTGTAGAAAAATCACCCATTTTCCTTCTGTTTGGGTGTACTTTTACAGTGATTTCTGTTTCTAGTTTATTCATGCTCTGAAATAAAGTGTGGCAAAGCTGTATACGTGAAATTATCCTAATGCTAAAAGCTGAAGTGTTTATAGTTGGTAAACCTAAGTATACTGTATAATTAAAACAATTATTTAATCAAAAGATGCTTTCTTAAACTGCTTTGCAATTAGTGCTATTGAAATAGTTCTATTATTTTCCATGCATTTAATTTCTGTTTTGGTCTCTCCAAAGCACATTTGTTGTAGAAGGCAAAACAACTTCACATCTATAATTATAGTTTAAACAATTTGGGGCACGCATGATCAGATTAAAAGACTAAAGTAAACCTTACCATAATGGGACCAAAGCACAGGAGAATATACTGTGGTGGATATATCTGTTTAAGGTTATGAGCCTGTGGGTTTGTTTACAAGATTTCCTAGTTTCAGGGATATTGTGTCACTGTATATTCCCAGAGAGTTGCAAAAAGGATTTCCCACTGCTGACACATACCTTGCAAGTGTTTGCTGAATAGCACAGAGCTGGTTTATATATTGTAGCAGTAATGGATCCCTGGTTATGGGTTTGTTTGTAATATTGATTTCCTGTCAGTCAGATTTTACAGAGAGCTTCACATCCTTGTTGCACATCTCTGATCTAGATGCTACAGGTATTAGCCTCAGATTGTGAAAGTGATTTGCAAAGAGAATGTTTTGTGTGCACGATTGCATTAGGGCTGATGGAAAATTGGTGTGAAGCAATGCCTGCTCTGTTTGAGAGCCTTTCTGCAGTTCTGCTGTTTAGTGTCCTGAAACCTGTTGTGGTGTGTTATATTCCTGTATTTTTCCTGTATTCCTGTCTATGGGTTTCTCCTCCCAGTTTAATGCCAATCCCTTCTTTCCCCTCCTAGACCCAGAATCTTCCTTGTCTATCACAGAAAGGGGCTTCTCCCTTTCCCCTGGGGGAATTCCAGAAAGGGCATCAAGTGAGTGGGTCAGAACAGAGGAGGTTCCCCTTCCCTGTGGAACACTGGGCCACCCAGGTGTCCCTCTGCCCCTGGTTCACTCCCCCCTTTCCCCTGACTGGTTTTGCTTTTTGCCCCTGCCCCTTTTTGCTTTTTTCTCAGGCTTTTTGCCCGTACGCCTTTCTCCTCCCCCCAATAAAAGATGTAGCCCACCGTGTGGTCAGGCATTCTGCTGGTGGTTGACAAGGAAGATTCTGGGTCTAGGAGGGGAAAGAAGGGATTGGCATTAAACTGGGTGGAGAAACCCATAGGCAGGAATACAGGAAAAATACAGGAATAAAACACAGTGCAACAGAAACCTGTGGGCACATCCTTTCTTTCCGCAAATATTCTTGTGGAAGATAACTACGGGGAAAGAAAAAAATCACATGGGCTCCTAAGAGTGTTACTAGGTGCTTCTATTAAGGGATAGACCCTTCCCAATTGACAGAATGAGTCTTTGTAAAGTTCTAGTCCAGACACCTGAGTAGAAATTGAAGTGTGCAGAGGGTGCATTGACAGGAGGGTAGGCATGTGTGTGGATACCTTAGGAAAACTTAGCAATGTGAGGAATATTTTGGAAATCAAGAGGGAAAAGCCTGAGAGAGAGGAAATCTACAGAGACCTGTCCTTTCCTTCAGTGCTGAAAACCCAATCCACTTCCATGTCTGGTCTGGCAGGTTGGGGGTGGTGTTACCCTGGGACAGCACCAGTTCCCCTCAAAGCTCCCTGTTCAAGGGTGGAAATGGAGCTCACCTGGGGAGGGCTCCACAGGGCACTGAGCCCAGTGTGGAGGTTCTCTGGATCTATGATATCCCTCCCAGGGAAGACTGGGAACGATCTAATAGGGATGAGTGGAGACAGCAGAAGTTGTGCACCAAAGTCCAGTGATCCTTCTGTACCGGAGACAGCAGAACCACAAAGAGGAGGCCTTGTACATCCATAATTCACAATTCACTGCAAAGTTTCAAAATGTAATCAAGTGAGATTAGTCATGCAGAAAACGTCTAAAGCATAATTTCATTATGGCAGAAAGAACCACAGTGTCCGACTGTATGTTCACTGTCTGGTTCCTGTGCAGGCTTTCTACACTCCTGGCATGAGAACAGCAGAACACTGCTTTTTTCACAGCAGAACACTCAGTAAGGTAAGGGACCTCAGAAGGGCTCCAGTCCTGCGGGCTTTTTCTTTTAAACAAGAATTGCAACTTTTTTTTAATTACATCTTTTGATGTATTTAAGCTTTTCTCCATAATTTCAAATCTAGGAAGACCTATTGTAGGCAACACATTCTCTGCTTCCTTTTACCTTGTCTTTTGTTCATACCTAGGTTTCAAACATTGGGTTTGTCCCTTTTAAGAGACAAAGTTCATCAGGTCTAACTACACACAGCTTTCAGCACATCACTAGGAGTATTAGAAAACATTGCAGTGGGGACACGCAACTGAATTTCTTCAAAGTTTATTGTTACTGAAATTCAAGTAGATGATCTGAAAAAATATGATATTTACAGCTTAATTTTAGATGGAGTTTGTGTTGGTTCTTTACAGACCGACAACCCCAAAATACGTAGACAGTTTGATTTCAGTTTTGTTTTTCTCATCTAGAAGCTTGTTTCATTTGCTAAAATTACTTTATTTACTAGACAGTGAAGAAATCCATATTTTCAGATAATTTGCTTTTGTAATTGCTCACACCTATATGAGTTCCTTCCAGTGCCTTTCTATTGTGTTGGTTTTTCTGGTGAGCTGACTCCAACTTCGTTGTCTTTCCAGGCTGTGTGCTTGATTCCTTATTTTCACAGAGTTTAGGATGTGAATTGTTAATTTACCTACTCTGATGATTTATCACAGTTCCTTTTAGTTCAGTCCTCTAGGTTTTCTGAGTTCAGGCTTTAGATGTGTGTGTTAAACTTTTCTTGCTGAAAGAGTGAAAGCCTTTTTAGCACATGATCTTTCCTTCCTCAGAACTTCTAAAATGTAATCAAATCCTTTCCTCTTCCCTGAATATAATGTGGAGGGCCTTTCTGAAGACATTGCTTTGATTTTGATATATCCCACATTGTTGTCCCAGACATGTGACTTCATATTTTGTTCCAGTGGCAAAGCAGCTGGTAAGAAAATGAAAATTTAAGAGAATTTTTTTTTCTGTGGGTGCCATCCTGAACACTGCTGACTGTTCTGTTATGCCTACCTCTATCACTGCCACATTTTCCCATAAGTGGCAAGATTGAAAAACATGGAACCTGTAAAAAACGTGTTCAATAACAGTTCCTGTGACAGCTGTTTATGTTTATTTTGTCCTTCTTTAATCTCTTTTATAGTAGTCCCATCGAATCCAAACATTTCGGGTAATCTGTGTGTATCATTTTAAATGTGTTACTAATGTGATCACTCCTATCCTTTCTTAGCACTTCTGTCAAAGGGCAGTTGAGCCCACCTGGAGCTTTGGTTCCTCTTTGGACAAGCCTCTCTGCTGATTTTTCAAATTTTGACAGGAACCCTTCCACATTTGGATGTCTCAGCTAAGTGCCTAAAGTCAGGTGGGATGAATTTGAGATCTTCATCCCCATCACAAAAACCCAATCTACCTTGATCTGATGGATTTCTCTAATTTAAGCAATCTGTTCCCGCTCTGTAATGTACTTCTCTCAATTTCACTTCTTAATGTTCTCTCCCTACCTTTCCCACTTCCATCTCTGCAATTTATCTCATCTCAGTCTATTCCCCTGTTGCCCCATGCAGAGCTTAGCTGCACCACTGCCCCTTTCTTCCCTGCACTATTTGCTTCCTCTATCCCTACTATGCCCATTTTATCTCTTGTTCTCTTGAATATTTTGTTTTCCCACTGGGATAAAGCTTATTCTTGTGTTTGTAGAGTCCTGTAAAAATTGATACATCTTTTTTTATATTTTTTTCCTTAATTATCACATTGCTGTTTCAAACAATATTATGTCTAATTCTACTATGGTGGTGTTCAGTTTATTTCTATTCAAGTAATGCTATAGAACACTATGTTGGGCAGAAAGCTTTGTACTGTAATTGGGTAACAAATTATTATTTTCTTCTTGTGTTCAGTGAACTGGCTTTGCAGATCTTTCTGCTCAATTCATTATGATCAAATGGAGAAGCATTTGTTTCAATAAGATTTTAATCTCTAGGACTATCTTTTGCATCAGTGACTTTTCATTGTTAATTGCTTTCTTGTCCCCCATTAAGGTGTTCTTGCAACTGCTTCATCCAAACCAAGCTCCCTTTCCACACCTACACAATTTGAAAATACTCTTTTCAACTTTTTGGGTGAAATAAGCATTGTTGCTTTCTTAATCCATCACTATGGCTTTTGTGTATTATCCTCCCTTGATAATGACAAAATCTGTACAAAATCACCTCTGCAAGGAATTTCCTGAATTTCTCCCCACATACATCAGACTGTAAGAAATCGTTTTATTATTTCATAGCGCCAATTAAGATCACCAGGGCACCTGGTATGTGCTGGATGTTTGTGAGTGAATTATCATTAATATTAATGATTTGAGAGGCTATGCAGTGACTGGAGTACACCCCTGATGTCTCAGAGTCATTGTACCAAGAAGGTTTTTGTGTTACAAGTTCTCTGAACCTGTTGCGACTTTAAATCCCAAAAAGGGCATAGAAAAGAAAGACTTCAAACTAAAATTTTAAATATGTAAAGAAAAAATTTACATGCTGAAATAACAAAATCAGGAGATGAGTTCAAGTGGTTCTCTCCCTTTTCAAAAATCAGTTGCTTGTGAATTTATTATTTTAACACAGCTGACAGAACATACAGAAGGAATTCAGTAATGAAAAGCATTTGGGGGTTTGACAGGTCTTGGCTGAAATGAAGTCCTTTGAGACCAGCACTTGGAGGCAGAGGTGAAAGTAAAAATTGGTTTACCTGAAGATCTCTGTATATGGAATCTAAACTTTCAAAGGAGACTGCCTGCCAGCATCATGGCTTATCTTTTGACACATCCAACCTGAAATCTATCAAAATCTGGAAACTTCCTGACTTTTCATTGTAACGTCTGTACATGTCATTTTCTATGCAAAACTTTGCACATGTGCTAAAAGTTCCCTGGAAATTTTGTGCTAATTCAAGTAATTGAATTTCCCAGCTTACTCATGTATTAGTTTTCAAAGTAATTTAGCCCAGTTCTCTCTGTCAAAAAAAAACCCAACCCAAACAATCCAAACCAATTGATTAGTGCAGTCTTATTGCTCCATGGATCTATGAAGCGTTTATATTGACAGATTTTAATATCAAGCAGTATCTTTTTTGCTTGGGTTAGAACTGTGAGAATGTAGATAGGAGTAAAGTAGGTGGTGTTCTTTCTTACACACCATTCATGTAGCCATTCACAAAGGGCTGCTTGGTGGTAGCTGTGGAACAGGGTGTCAGAAATATCACCTGAAGCCTCTGAACTACACAGCGTAACTGAGAGCTGCTCGTGATCTGCAGAACTTTGATTGCTGAGTCCATTATTGCATAAAAGAAAAGTCCAGCTAAATTTGCATGTTCGGCCTGAATTTAAAAGTCTGTGGGTTCAGGAGGTCTGAGAGTATGTTCCTACTCCCATGAACATTTAAGTGCAGTGCAAAAGTGTTTGTGTTGCAAGCTCTGTGGTGCAGTGCTCACGCATTGCACACCAGGCAGGGACGCCGTGTCCCTGATGGAGGCTACAAGGAGGTGGCTGAGTAACAGGAACAGCAATTACACCCAAAAAGAGAATGAAAACCATCCTGCTCTTCTGAAGAGCCATTCCATCCATGCATGCTGTAATACCTAACAGACACAGAGCACATTTTTCTGTGATTTTAAATATTACTCTGAAGTGCATCTAACCTAGCAATTGAAATCTGTGCAGGAAAATTGGCTGTGCTCTAGGAACTTTTGCCCAGCACTTAGAGCATGCTCAGAATTATAGCATTTAAAATTAATCCTTTCTTGGAGTCATGCTCATATATATCTTTGGAGACCAGAATACTAGTTTTATATTTATTTACCTGTTCAGTATTTACTGTCTAAAAAATTCATCCCTGTGTTCTCAGGGCACTGAAGGCACAGCCAAGCCCTGAAGCTCTCAGAGCTGAGTCACTTTAGATGGCACAGTGATGCACCATATTCATCCTGAACTGTGCAAACCAGGAGATATTGCTTGCATTTGAAAATATTGGCAACAAAGTGTGTTAACTGTCATGTGCTCACTGGAATGCTCTGTGCTAGCCTTTGAAACCATAAAATGTAAGAAAAATATGATAATATGAAAAAATCCATAACCTCCTGTCAGACATTGCAATTGCTTGAGTGTTCAGCAGGAGTTAAGATGGATAAAAAGTGCAAGGTATAAACCATAGCAATGAGGAGCAGATGAGCTGCATTCAAGACTAATAGATTCTTCATGAAAATGCTGTGACATTTATTTTCTATATTAAAAATTCAAATGCAAGTGTTTAGTATGTCTCATACATATCAGCTCTTTCTGTAATTCTGGGACTGGCACAGTTTTGCCTTTAGTCATTTGGGTATTGCTTTTCCATCCACTTTGATCACATTGTGCTTCTGGAATATTCCCACCAGTTATCCTAAGAACTGTGATAACTGAATCTTGTTTCATCTGTCCTAGAAACTAAAATATCATGGAGAGTCTCAAATAAAACTGTAGAGGAGGAAACCAGCACCCCGCACCCCCCAAATATTTATTAGCACCTTTAATATAAATATTTGTATTAATGAGAATCTAACCAACCATCTCAAAAATTATGGCATAAATATATGTCTAATAAACATGCAGTATCTTTTCTTTCCTACACAAAGGAAATCATTTATCATTCTGGTAACATAAGGGACAGAAAACAATGACAATTCACAAACAAAACCTTTCATGATTTAATATTGTTGTTTTGTCCCCTTAGATCCTAGAATGATAAGTATTGTTCCTCCTTTTGTCAGCATCAGAAGCACTTTCATATGTGGAATAAAGGCTCATTCATTATAATGATACTGGTTTTTTTCCAGGTTGCTTTTTCCAATCTGGTTCAGAATACATCATGCCAGTGATACTGTGCCAGCTTTCTTGTGGTTATTCCAAAGCTCCACGGGTACCTGTGATGTTACCAGTTTGGTTTCTGTTTATGACTGAGTTTTTTATCATTTCTTTTCTCAAGGTTTTAGAGTCCTCACTGTGTCTGGGATTTTGTTACACTGAGAGGTGTACAAACATGTACCTCATCTAGCCTGGGCATGCAAGTCAAGTGTCCATGGAGTGTGATCCTCTGGGAAGCCACAGGCAAAGTCTGTTTGGTCTCATGGTTTTGCACAAAAGAGGAGGGAGCCTATGGACAGCCCTGTGGAGGGGATGGCCCTTCCCTGAACACTTTCAAGTATTTTCTGAGCTATTTGCTCTTGAGAAGCTGTGAGGGGTCATCGCCTGTGACGTTTGTGCAGAACACAGGAGTCATTCCAGGTGAAATATCTCTAGCTCCATCCTCATCCCAGCCAGCCAACAACAACCCATTCTGGTTTTGTCTAGTGTTGCAGTATTGCAGTAACTCAAAACCTACCTTGATTTCAAAATGTGTTTTTTGTAAATCATGTCAGTGCTCTAAATAGACTTACATTATTTTCTGGCAGAAATGCACAAAGGTTGAGCACATTATGTTTTAAGGAGAGCTGTTGGCTGTGGTGTGATGCCACCCCATTTCTCGTTCAGTGGTGGCTTTAGGAAACACAGTCATTGCACTAAACCTAGGCAAACTATCTAATTACTATATCAGCATGTGTTAGTTAATTTGTGTGTAGCACTTTGGAGATAAACTCTATATTTTAATACAGTTTCTCTTCCCTGGACACATCTCTTGCCTTCATTTTTAAACTGCTATGAAAAGGTCACTAAACATTGATTTTGTAAATGAAAGCTCTAAAATAGGACTTGAAAGAGCTAATGCTTGGGGGGAGGGAAAAAAGTGTGAAAATTCAACTTGTTTAAGTTGAATCCAGACCATGGATTTTGGGGCTCAGATTTCTTGTACCAAGGTTTAGATCTTTTAACAGTCTCAGAAATTACATGCTTCACTCTGGAGGCTGTTTGTTCTTGCAAGAGGCTCCTGGCCCTACTTCCCTCCCCTTGAAACCCATCCCAGTGGATCTGGAGAGGATTTAAACCCCACTGCCTCACCCTCTGTGGGTATTTAGCAGCTCCATGCACAGCTTACACTGGCACAAAGGATAGCTGTATCCTTGAGGCCACCCCAGTGAGGAAAACATATTTTTGTCCCTTTTGCAGTGTGAGTAGAGAAAGCACTGTTAAACACATCAAAGATGAAAAGTTGCATGAGAAATGTGCACTAGTTAGCACACAGTTTTTAAAATCTTGAATGTAAATATTCTTCTTAAAACACAAGTGGGCTCAAATAATGAAATAAGGCTAGCTGCATTTAGATTGTTCACAATCTACTTCATTGCTCTTAAATAATTGTCATAGTTCGAATGTGAACATCTATTTTTATGTCTCTTTGCAAATAATGGGTGTGTGCATCATTCTTAGAAAAGAATTGCCCACTAAAATGAGAAGTCATGAGAAGGACAAATAATATAAATGATTTTTAGGATGTTTGCAGATTTTTAAACTACCATACCACTTTCTTACACTGGTACAATGCAAAGAGATGAAAGAAAGTAGAAAGGAATTGGAGGAGTCTTAGTAGCTACCATCAGATTCACAAAGAAAATTCCTGATTATTGGAAGTCTCTATACGAAATACTTTGTAAAGGCAGTTAAATGGTGTGCTGACTGAAGCTCAACAGAAAAAAAAGGCAGCAAAAATAAGAATGGAAAATGAAGGGCTATTTGGAAGGAAGGCATTGGAAAGTAGTGTAGGAAAAAGCCAGAAATCCTATGTCTTCCTCTTGTTGTATTGTCCAGACCAGACAGAACAAATAAAAATCAACTCACAGTGTCACACATCTGGACACAAACCTTGCATAGGTTTATATGAATCCCTCTTGAGCCTGGCTCTTCTCCTTTTGGGGGATAATACCTTATAATTCTGAACTTCACACGTTGTCAAGTCCCCTTCCCACCAGAGCTTTTCTTTTCCTCTCACATTTTAAGACACATGTCATAAAATGTGGTGTCCCACCTTTTATAAAAAAGGTAGTTTGCCACTGATTACCTGTTATTTTCATTCTTTGCACCCAAAATTGCAGCAAATTTAATGAACTAATCCTAAGCATGAACCATGATTTTCACTGTCACCTTTTTTCCTGTTCTTTATGAAAATCAATGTTTTCTTATGGCTTCTTCAGAGTCTCCAGTGTATGGTGTCTAATGGTATTGCTTTATAATTTTATATTACATCTTTATAACTTAGGATAATTATTTATAGTTGCAAATCATACTGCAGCAGACTGTAGGAAACAGAATAGTGTATTGCACAGCAGAGAGAAAACAGATTCATGGTTTATTATATTATTTTGTTATAGATGGCACTTCAGGGGCTACAGAAGAAAATTTCTCAAATTGTGTCAGTTTTCAGAAGCTGGGAAGTACAAAACAGATTTCATTCAAAACACTCTTGGATCATTATCACTGTGTATATAGCCATTAAAGTCTAATTGAAATATAGAAAATCAGGAAATAAGAGAACCAAAGCTAAGTTTTTCACATGTGATCAAAAAGCATATGGGAAAAAATAGAGGGGGGAAAGGGTCAGCAGTTAAATAGCAAGTAGAAGTCTCAATGCAATTTCTGCTTTTAAAAAACAGATGGGAGATTTAGCACAATTACAGTGAGGGAGTTCTAATGTCCTGCTGAAGGTTCGTTTCTCCTTCATCACATAGTAAAAGCTTTTTTGGAAAATGCTTAAATGAAAACTAGCTCCTAATCACATCCTGGAAATACAAAGACAGCATGATGCTTTGTACAGCACAGCCATTTTTGATGAAAATACTAGGAACAATGCACAGAATTGCTCTGATTTTTGCCTGTTGTCTAAAAGAACCATCCTGACATTGGAAAAGTCCAAGCTTGGTGTATCTCTCACCACATCTTCTTGTCCATGGTTTCATTTCAGCCATTTCTTACTCACACGAATATTGATGAGAATGGGCTGCTGCAGTGACTCTGTGTCAGAAAGTGTATTTTCATTGAGTGCATCTTCAGGGAGCTGGCATTGTTGGGAAATGGACTTTGTGAGATTTTCTTGACTGTATCTTCCACTTTGTTTTAGCCTTTTTTTTTCCACATCCATTCAGTAGCATGAGTCCTGTTCAACAGGCCATGGGTTAGAGATCTTATTCTGTTCTATTAAAAGGAGGTGTGCAAATCAGGCTGAGATTAATACCAAATCAGATCCTGAGAGGAATATTTCATAGCTCCTGCATCTCTGAAGGATGCTGATCCTAAAAGGAGAAATGTGGAATCTGAATTTGGTGTGCCAGGAGAATCTTTGTCATTTTTTTCCACAGGCATTTAGAGAAATGTTTTAAACGGTGAAAGTTATAGTTTGGTAATCTTATTTTACAAGAATTGTTGGGGTTTTGGTGTTGTGGGTTGGGTTTTTTTCCAACATTTTATTGATTTAATGGGTGAATGAGACAATGAGTGCTACTTGTGAGTACACATAGAGGTAGGTGGCAAGCTTTGACTATGGACTATCAGTTTTCCATTTCTTCCTCTCCAAACTAGGACACATGCCTAGGACATATAATATATTTACAGTGATATGCAGCCATTGTTTTACTATCTCTCAGTTTCAGGCACTTGCTGTATCTAATGTGTCACACAAGCAAAAACTGTGCTCTTCTGCTATCATTTTACTGATATTTATCTATACTGACTGCTCAGGACCAAGTGTACGTAATGAAGTGTTTAAAATGGAAACCTATTTCCATACAACTTGACAAGCCTAAGTGTGTAATTTTGCCTGTTATAGTCAGAACATGGTGTTTTCAATGTAAAATGGAAGATTCAGTGAAGAATTAATGAGTAGCTATGTAGCTTACTTGACTCTACTGGAGTTACTCTCTTTCAGTGCAGACCATAATTGTGGTAGAGCTATTTGTACAAAATCTTTGGGGGTTAAAATGGTTTTTTATGGTGTGAGCTTTTCAGACTTTCACCAAGCTTTTCTGCTGAAATTACTAAAAGTCAATTTTCTATGTAAGCTGATGCTAGATTTGCTGATGGAGCCACCCTAATACCGACAGCAGGGCATTTGTGACTTTATATTTCTTTTTTTTTCTTTTGTATTTTCTTTTTCATTGTGCTCGAGCATTAATAGTACTGAAACCACAAATACCCTTGTTAAAGATCCTGAGGACCCTGAAGTTGTCACTTCAGGGATATTCAAAATATGATTCAAAATTCTCAGCACACTTTCTGTCCCGTTGACTTAATTCTGTGTTACCCTCCCAAGATTGTTTTGTCAAAGTGACTCCTGGCTATGTAGCTGGGGATGTTCTAAATGTCTAATTGGACATCAGCAGAACACTGGAAAACTGGCATTGCTATTTGGCCAGAACCAAATTAGTATCAAAACAATGGTTAGAATGATGATATATTGTACCAGTGTGCTGGAAATGGAAAACAAATCCAGCACTTGGTAAACCTTCAAAAGCAAAACTTTAAAATGAGAATTCTATATGGAAAAGCACTGAAGATATCATGCCTACTGCTGATTAGGCTGTAATCCCATTGAATTACTGGTGAACTACAATAATTTCTTTGCATGAACCTATTCAATACTGTCTGATTTAAATAAAATTTTTGACAAGGGAAAAAAAGCCCTGGCATCTGCAACATAAAGGATGCAAGAGAGAGAAAAAGGATCTTAGAGGGTTGTTGTTCTAATCTTCTTCCTTAAAAGTAAATGGTAATGTAAGTAGTACAGTTTTATCTCCAGCGTGGGCAGAATTGGCCCCTTTTGGGCCCTTAAAGCTATTGTCTTTAAGGTGGTGTGTTTTGTCTTGAGGAGGAGAGTAGAAAAGCTGCAAATCTGACAGTATATGTTATCACCCAGATGGAACATTAGGGAGGTATTCATAAAAACTGAATTTCACCTGGCGAGGTTTATCACCCCAGATTTCCTCTACAGACAGTCAGAGATCTGCTTTAAATCACCCCCTGCCAGAAAGGCCCCTCTGGAGGGAAGCAAACCCCAGACTACTGCTGCCTTTTCTCCCTCTGAGTGTTCCCCTGATTGCTCAGTTGTGTTCCAACCTGCTCTGTTTCCCAGATACTCACACACAGATATTCTGATTACTGAATTGGGTGAAATATCATTCAGCCCTGTAATAATGGCCAATCATGCTCTGTTTATATGGATGGTAGATCTCTGTCCCACACGTGTTCATCCCTCTCATGATGTGTAGTAAGGCTTTAACTTGCATCACAGTGGTTAAAGCATCCAACTGCATGAATGGGTTTGGGTAAAAAGCTTTCAAAATGTTGTAACTCAAGCTCACAGTTTTTTTACAGCTTTCATATCTTCATTTTGCTCTGATTTGCATCCATAGTCCAAGTAAAAAGAGTTTGCTGAAGGTAGAGACAAAGAGTAAAATAATGCTGTACAGGCAACCTCAAGCATGCCAGGCTGGAGGAGATTTTTGCAATCCAGACGTGTCTGATTACTAGAGAGATGTTCATAAACTAACCCCACCTGGGCCATAACTGTGATACTGACTTTTAAAAAAGCAATTATGATTTTGTTTTTATTAAACCAGGTATTGCCAAAAGTAAGTGAAAATAGAGCTTCTTCAGTACTCCCAAGTAGACTTTTTTTCTCTTCTACAGAAATAGATTTACAAGACCAAATTCGATTCTGGCATGATTAATGCATCTCACCAAATTCTTGCAGAGTAGCAAATTAGTTTATAGTGATTTTCTTGAAAACAAATTAAACGGCTGCACAACATCATAAGAATAGAGATGTTTCTCATAACATATGGATAAATGATTCAGTGGAAGTGAGATGTAATCAAACTGAAAATGTAATCCAAATGTTTCAAATATTACTGTCCATTGTAGAAAAATGTGTAATTACTTGCATTTTAATGCATGATGTGTAATATAGAGTGGCAGAGCAGCAAGGAATTAATCTGCATGAGATTTGCACATATTCTAAGTAGACTATTCCTTTTTAGGTGTTTTTATTATCATTCTGTTAAAAACAATATGACAAGAAGATGATTTGGCCTCAGGTTGCACCAGGGGAGGTTTAGATTGGCTATTAGGAAAACCTTCTTCACCAAAACAGCTGTCAGGCCCTGGAACAGGCTGCCCAGGGAAGTGGTGAGATCACCATTGCTGGAGGTGTTTCACAGACATGTATGTGGCACTCAGGGACATGTTTTATTGGTGGGCTTTGTCATCTTAACTTAATGGTTGGTCCCCCATGATCTTAAGGGTCTTCTCCAACCTAAACATTTTAATGGTTCTACGGTTCTTGTGTTCCAGGAGGGCCTGAGTTGAGAAAAGAGGGTGGGAGTAAAAAGCTTCAGTTAATCATGGGAGATTGCCCCATTCCATTGCTGTGGTGTTTCCAGCTCCCCACTGGGTCCACTTCACCAGGACAGCGTTTGAAGCATCCCGGAGTGCATTGGCAGCTCCCCCTTGTCCATATCCAGAGAGGCCAAACAAGCCATGCTGTCTCTGAGTCACTGGCAGGCTGGATGGTTGAAAGGCACCAGATGTTGTACAGGGCTGGGTTTCAGACCAAACTGCAGATATCTCACTGTGAGGGGGAAGGAAAACTGCTTGACTGCATTAAAAAAAAAAAAAAGAAAAGAAAAAAAAAAAGTCACTACTGGCCTCCTGGAATACAAATATTTCATACAAATATGTAGGCTCATTTCCTTTTCACAATGAGAAAAATTTGGGAAAGGCTGAACATTTCCTTAAAGAGCTTTTATTGTATAGTCTGCATTTCCCACAAACTGACAGCAGGTAATTTATAAGTCTATTCTGGGAATAAGAATTTCTTAGTCCCTTATAGATAGCCCTTACTGCTAAATAGCAAAGGTGTAATAAAAAGGAGCATGACATCTTCTCTCTACTAGTGTGTGGCTATTGAATTCCACACTATCGTTATTTAGTTTATTATTGTTATGGTTTAAACTCTGTCTCGTATTTTACTTATTTAATTAAGTTATATGCAGAAGAAAAGGAAAACATACCTCCTGGCCTCTTGGCTGTCTTCCCATCTTGCAAAAATTATCACTGAAAAAAAATGATGGGGTTACTTGCCCAAAGTAATTTCCCAGTTAGTTTAGTTTGTTTAATATATCTTTCCGAAAGTAAGAGCAGTGTCAACTTAAAATACACATTCATGCACCAAACAGGAAGAGAAGCCCATAAAAAGACTGTGAATTTGAGGCACTGTCAGCTTGTCCTTTTAAAAATAATCTAATTCAAATAAAAAAACCCATTCAATATGACAGGCTCTGAAGGCACTTATTGTTCTTGGCAGATGCTTATGATTATTTTTCTCTGTGACTAAGTCTGCGATCTCTGGATACTGTCTAGGCACACCTGCCAGATCAGGAAACTCAGATACACATGAAGGATTTGACTATTTTCTGACTTCGAAATGAACTTAGATCTGTTGTGTTCTTCTAGCCATATACAGTCTTAAACTTCAGATGACTCTTAATTTTTCTCCTGGAAAGTCTTGAGTGTCAGGTTTGTACTTGCTCAGGAGGGGGCTCTGTGCATCGTGATTTTAAATACCAAATTTTGTTCTGGTTCTGTTTGATGTGCCTTTTGGATGTCTCCCAACATGACTTGATGCATAGCAGAGGAGTATGCAGCACAAAGAACAGGCTGGCCTTTTCAGCCATGAAAATGAAGCCTGAGTTGGTCTTCTTGGAGACAATTTGGTTGAGAATACAGGAACAACCAGAAAATCGTGAGACTATTGCTAAACAACTAAATTGAATATGACTATTTCTAGCACAGTGTCTCATAGAAAGTGAGAGAATTTTTTCCATGGGTACTCAGAAATACTGCCTAGTAACAACCTTCTAGAATGTTATGTTCCTTCTAGAATATTATGTTCTCCCACTATTATAGACATTATAATGAATATATCTTTTTCTATAAAGAATAAATGTGTGCATTCCATAAACCTTATGGTGAATGTGATCTGTTTCTTCAAATTAAGAATTAAGTAATACAAAACTTCATTATTAACTTGGGGGGTTGTATATAATTCATGTGTGTGTGTATATATAAAATTGTTACATATTGGCATATTTATGCTCCGTTATGACATATTTTTTGTATATATATATGCATATACCCTTAATTCACATATGATATACATCGTGTACTTATCAAACAGTATTTTTTTTAGACTTGGAATAGTGATAAATGGCAGAATTCAATAAAATTCCCTACATTATAAGGGGTAGTTTTATTGATGAACATGAAATTGCCTTCATTGGCTTCACTGTGTGCCATGGTGACTTTCATGAGGCAGCAGTCTGTGATTCTCACCACTTAGCATATCTTCAAACAGCTCAGATCCTACAGATTTCTGCAGGTTTCCATGGGCAGTAAGTCTTCCACAATGGAAATATTTTGAGTAAGAGATCCTTTATGATCAAAGGAGTCTGTCCACTATGAGGTGAGCATGTACAGTAATGCCAGTCTTTAAAGAATTGACAGATGGAAGGAACACAAAGACTCGTGGGCACTGGAGGGTGAAGCTGAGACTTTAATAATGTAGTGTTTACCCAGTCTTTTCTGTTTAAGTCTCTCTGTATGGCAGCTGGCATTTTATTTTCGTTGCTTGAAGTCACCTTAAACAATGACTATAATTTTGGTTAAAATGCCAAACAAATCTAATTGATCTACCTGACTTGTAGTTATTTTATTGTCTTCAGGTTTCTGAATGTTCTGATTCTGCATAACAATGACGTGTAGGAATTTAATCAAATTAAGACATCTATCCAAATGTTATGTCTGAATAATGCATATTGAAATTGAAAGGCAACATTTCCAGTTACCTGCCTAAGAACAAATCTGAGGTCATTCTTTGTTCCCTGACTTTTAACAAAAGAGATAGTAAGAATTCCATGCATTTCTCATTAAAACGAACAATAGACAAGGAAAAGAAGGTTTTAAATATGCACACCATCATGTAAGACTAATTTTTTCAATGTAGGGGTTTTTTTCTACTTCTAGAGATAGTGTAGCCTTACATCAGTTCAAATGTAGTTGTATACAATCAGAGGAAAAATGTTTAAACATCCCACCATGGGTATTTCTATTTAAATCTGATTACAGTGAAATAAAACTGTAGCTATTAAAGGTTTAGAAGAACTACAAATACAAGCAGTAAAAGAAGACAGTTAGTAAATGAGGTAGTAAAACATTTCAGCAGGGCAAACAGTTTATAGCACTCAGCCTTCCTGGAGCAGGCTGTGCTCTTCAGCACAGACCCGTGCACTGTTCCCTGAACTGCACTTAAACCTGCAATTAACCTTTCACGCCTAATGAAGCTGTTTTGCTGCAAAATTAAAATATATAGTACTGCCTGTTTTTACAGGGACTGGGAGGAGAGCATCTCAGAATGAATGACTTTTTCAGATGCTCTTGTTTGAGTGCAGGATCAAAGGGCTGTTTGTATATAAACCGAATGTGTTGTTCAAGGTAATCTCATTTGATTTGCTGTATTTTATCCCTCTACTTATTAATAGTTTTGCATTGTTGTAAAAAAATTTAAAAAGGAAAAATTCATGCCACAGTGATTTTATGATTAGAGACTTCCTGAAAATAAACTGTTACCATTTAACTTCCATTAGCAAAGACAATAGTTCTGCTGAAGATAACCAAGTTCATATTGCTTCCTCTGGTGTTTTCCTCGTTGTGGGTGCAATTATCTCTTACAAAAATATGCTTTCCACTTACAATTTTACTGTGCTCACTTCTTAATGACTTACACATACATGTCCTTAAAACAAGCTAGAGCTTGTTTGAGCTACATAGAATTAGGTCAGGTGATTTCTATAATATTTAGGAGAAAAGCAAACTAAATTTAAAAATAGGGCTGGTTCCACAACTAAGATTGAATTTCCAGAAATTAGAGGTGACTTGTTGAGTCTTTACTGATCCTTACTGATTCCACTGTTCCTTTCTGCCATGCTGCTCAAGAGACAGAAGCAACCAGAGACCATGTACTGATTTGGAAAATACCAGTTTGGATGTTAGGTAGGATATTTAAACTGCAGCATTCAGAGAAGGCAGGTAAATGTAATAACTTAGGAGTTGAGGTAACGCATCTAAAGCACTGTACAATTTACAGTTCCAACTTCAATGACTGTAAATGTATTCACATTTTTTATTTAGATAAAAAAACCTGTAAAATCAAGGGAATGTTTTGATTTTTTTTTTTAATGAATATTTAAGCCACGGCATATTCTTCTGTTTTATTTTGATGTAAATTCTCCTTGCTTGAAGTGTCTGTGCACAAGCTTCACTTGGTAAATGAAATTCCTTTAGACTGCCAGTCTGAAATAATGAATTGTTCCCCCAGTTAATTGTATTGCTTTGATAACAAGGGACTATGCTGGGTGCAGAGAACATAATAAATGAATTTCATCAGATGATTTGTGTGACATTTTGACAAATGATCTTCTGTAGTGACCTGTTTTTAATGGAATTCTATCAACATGCCAGTATATCCCAGTATGCAGTGCTAGGCCTAAGGATTCCTTTTTGTTAGTTGCTATATTAAGTGAGGTTAGCTTAATACATCCAACTATATTTTACAATAGCTTATTAAATTAAAAAATCTGTTTACTAATAATGCCCCCTCTGTTTAGCACAGTCCCTAAGCTTAGGTGTTGAAGATGGGATGACGTGTCATCAAAATGTTGTTTAGGTTTTATCCCTGAATTTGCTAATACCAGATACTGCTTAAACTTGAAAGGTTTAACAAAGATTTCAACAATTTAATTTGTCAAAGTCCAATTTTAAGCATCACTGGCTCATGCCAAGAAATATTTGTGTATGTGAGAAAAAACAACTTGATTAATCTTGGCTCTTACATATTCCTAAATGTATCAATGATAATTGTACCTAGTGTTTTACACTATCGTGCATTTTTAAAAAGCTGGATACACTTTAATCAATTCTTGCAACTTTTTTGTGATTTAAGAAAGGTAATGTTACCAGTGTGCAATAGTATAGATTTTTTCAGGATACTGGAAACCTGAGCTGAATCTGCCCATATATCTTATATTATGAAAGAAGACCGTAGCAACACTTGTTAGTGAAAAACAATTTTTGCACAGTTTCTTAGTAGATAAGTGCTGTAATGAGGGATTGCATGAAAAGTATTGCAAAATTGGATTCTGTGTAATAGATAAATTGAGTTTGGTATTGGCTTGAGATAAGAAATAGCAACTGCCTGTTAAACATGGTGAAAAGTATTTTCAAAAGTTTCCTTGGAGAGTGGTGGTGTTATTGGGTGGAGAATGAAATGTTTTGGGCAGTGTGGACAACCAGCACCATCCTTACCTACACTTTGGGTAGATGCAGATGTGGGTTTTGTGGGTTGTTTGCAGTAGAACATATAAATGATGTGAAAACTCCTAATCCACTTGATTGCAGTATCACCTGTGTGAATTTAAAAGCCTAGAACTACCATGTATGAAGTGTGTTGTTAATCACAGCATTTTAGAAGTCACTAATTTCTAGAAAGGATGCAGTAGCAAGCAAATGAAAGAGTAAATTCTTAAAATATTAATTTCTTAGGTCTAGAAGGGAAGCTGAATGAGGAGTGGCTGAGGTCACTTGGTCTGTTCAGCCTGGAGGAGATGTTGGGAGACCTCATTGTAGTTCCAACTTCCTCATGAGGGGAA
>WAAE01005624.1:9460-23955 GCA_013400495.1 Nicator chloris | reverse complement strand
ATATATATATATGCAATATATTTTTACACTGTTTATTAATGCTAGAAAGTATTAAATGTATCACTTTATCTGTGTGAATGTTAAAGTAATGACAATGTTATGGATGTTTTAAACCTTTTAAAGTTGTCTTGTTAAATTCTAAACCCACATTAACAATGGACAAGCTACTTTGCAACATTGTTGTTGATGTTTTAGGAGAAAAGTTCAAGTGCAACAGTTGTTTTGATTAGCACTGTAAAAGCTTGGCTTGACAAGTTATAGTGAAATCCATATTTTAAACACCATTTGGTTAAAGCATTGCTTCTCATAAAGTACGTTACTGCTGTTGACTGACTGTATAAAATTGTATTTTTAGTTGGTAAAGTGATCAATAAATGTGTTACTACATCAGTTCTGGGATTTATTGAAGTAAATGGTATTTGCTGATAAACTTCGTAAACAATGGTTATTTTATTGTTTAGATGTTAATTTAGTTGCTGATGAATTTATAAATTACATCAAAATACTCTCTGAACATTCAGCTTTCTGGTTCTGAGCAGAATCTATTTCTTCTTTACCATTTATTTTCCTAGTTTGAATAATGACTAAAGGTGGCCATTAATATTTTGAAGATTCTTGTATGATGCTTGAATAGCCATGATAATGGTGATCCACCAAATGAGATCTGTCAGGGATAAAGCCATTTGTTCTTAACTAGCTACCTAAGATAGAGTGATCATCAGTGCAAAAGCCTGAATTACTTCTCGCAGCTTCTTTAAGTGGTGTTGAAAATATTTTACTTGTAAGGAAAGAAAGTAATTTGCTACATAGAACATTGTTTTAATGATGTTACATCCAAAAGCAAATATGGACCTTTTGTTTATAAATAACAACATCACTCAGCTTTCCAGTAGCAAAAATACCATGATTTTATTCAAGAAGCAGAAGACTAAAATATTTATCTCACAACATTGTAGTAGCATAATTATTAATGTGACCAAAAAAAGTCAGAGTGCTGCTCTAGAAATGTAGCAGTGTCAACTGACAATTTGCCAATTGTTAATTGACAAAATGAGCAGTCAATTGCTAATCCAGTGATTAGCAGCTACAAGGAAACATAACTAAACAGCTTACAGCTGCCTGTCTCTTCTCCAGTTGTTCTCAAACGGGAAATGATATTCCTTGTTCTCACACACTAGACAGCCTTCTTTAGAACTGCATTTTAAGTGAAATCTAATACAGCTGTGTCCTGAGATAGCTTTTCTTCCTGCATAGAGACCAAGGACTGTTCCCTCCTGTGTACTCCTGTACTCCTTTTAACTCTTAGCATGTATGGTTACTGAAACTGTAAAAACGTTAGTGAAGCAGAACCTATAGGAAAAATCAAATTCTTTACCATTCAAAAAGCCTTTAAGATACAGGAAGATAGTACTCTTCTGCCCTATGAGAATATAAGACACTACGATCTGTATTTTGAAAAGAGTTAAGGATTTTTTATTATTATTATGTAGGGCCTCTAGAAATGCCCACTCACCCCTACACACCACTTACACATCATAACTTTAAAATGAAAATCACCCCCCTCTGCTGGGATGTGTTCTCTTCACTTGAGGAATACAGTAGTTTGGGCTAGTTTTCAGTCTGTGTAGCTACTCTAGTAATAACTACGCAGTCCTGCTCACATGTCCACACGTCACATGCAGCCTGATCTTTCCTGGTTCTGTCAAGCTGTTCTACCACAGCCAGGACTGCATGGACAGAGGTGTGGAGACAAAGGCTACCTCTGCCAAATCTGAGTCTTCAGGGGATTTGACCTGGTTTTCTAGTTAGCCTTTTCTTTTTCACTTCCTCGGCATTCTATTTAACTCACTGCACTGATTTGTTAATAATGTAAACTAACCCAAGCATGTTGAAAGTTCACATACTTATTGATAAGTATTCATTAAATCTCCTCTCAGTCATCTCTTCTCCACACCAATAGTGATTATATTTGGAAGGAACCAAAGGCAGGGCTCTAGGTGGTCTGGAGAGGAACAAACACAGGAAAATAAAGGAGTAAGGGACTAGTCCCTAGTCTATGCACTTATTTAGTGATGCCCTAGATTAAGTGCCAGCTGCCCTGTCTTATGAAATTTAATTTCTAACTATTTTCTTGGCAGAGGGGATTCTCGGTTCTGTGCATGTATGTGCTTCTGGAGGTGTAATTGCTAGCAGCTGGAGTCATACCGTGGGTTACAGTGGCCAGTGTTACCTGCGGTGCCAGCAACTAGAGTGGAGGCTGTGGGTGACAGGAACCCATATGCCTGTGGTGCCAGCAGCTGGGCCAAGTCAGAGCATGTATAGCATCGTTTGGCTGCCAGCAGATACTGAGCTGAACCTAGACAGCATGCAGGGGCTTTAGCATCAGTTACCAAAGCATTCCTAAGACTGGGCCAGATACATACATGTCTCTGAGACAGCTGGAAGCACATACCAAAGGGACCAGGCAGTCCATAACTGGTGGGGAGGCTACAAGGTCTGATGGTGTGTGTCTCTACACAGGAGATGATAGAATTTGTGGGATAGTTACTCAGCTGGCTGCACATCTAATCCCAGTTACTAAAGGGATCCAGTGTGTGCCGGTCTGCATTAGGTGGGAAGGGAATGATGACAGGGACTGTACCAGCAGAACAAGTGTAGCTGTGATCTTCATAGACATGCATGTCCAGATTCCAGCAGCAGGAGAAAACAGGCATCTAGGCACTAGCCATTGGATAGGCTGTCTGGAGGGAATCTCATTAAATATGTGCATGTTTCCTACTAGCAGCCCTTCATCCTGGTCAGCCATAGACAGGTTGTTGGAACTGATTTTGGGTTTGTTGGTGGCGCTGGCTTTGTTTTTTTTAAGTGTGGAGGTTTTCTGGCTGTGTCCATCAACACTACCATCGTGAAACAACTTTACCTTCTTTGCAATGGTACTAACATCTGTTGTTGCCTGTATTGTTACAAAAACATTAATTTCTTGTGTTTCTTAGCTGACAGTAGCTCCCATTAAATTGCTCAAATTAAGTCTCAAGGCATGTGCATGTTTGCTAATTCTTGATAGACATTAAAGTTCTTGATATTAAAACAATTCAGGCAACCAATTTTGTTCATTACTCCCACTAAATTAAATCATTTTTTTAATATTTCCTTTCAGTAGTATTTTGGTGGGTTTATTCTATTTTAGTACTACTAATCTGAATTTTTACTACAAAGGAAACTCTTTAAAGGAACATTTCTTACAAGTTTCTTAGTGAAAAAAATTCTTGTAGTCATACACTGACTTTCAGTGAGAGTAGGTTTCATACGCTGACATATGTTTTAATGATGTATGTTTAAAAAACTCCTGTTTTAATTACTGAATAAGTAGCTGTTTTCCTCAGATATTTTACACCAACCAGAATGCCATTAATTATGATTATTGATTCCATGTGTTAAAGTAAGAACACTTTATGATGTTGCTAAATACAACTGGATGTTGAACAGAAGACATGAATTAAGCCTTATTTGTGATAAATTAAGAATTTTTTTTCACCAACGTAATGGGGTTGTGAGTTTTCTTTTTGGAAACAAATAAATCCTGTATTTCATGGACCTGTGAAAAGATAAATCTTTGGCAGGATATTAAAATGAGTCCAGTAGGTGGTGCACAATGCATAGGAGAGACAGACAATGCTCTGGAGACCTAACTGCCACCTAGAAACTGTTTTCAGTTAAAAAAGAAGTCATCACAAAGAATTGAAAGTAACACCAAAATCAAAGTTTAAAATCACTGATAAGAAACCTCAATGAGAAGTCCAGGATACAGGCAAATTTAACTTTGCCAGTGATAGTCTTCTTGCATTTCTATGCAGATTCAATGACTACCTCTGGGAGAAAACCAAATCTTACTGCTAAAAAGACAAAACCTTTTGTCCCAAAGCCTGCACAATATGATATTGCTAGAGTAGAGCCGGGTGAGTGTGAACTACCAAATACTTAATGCATGACACTGAGCTGAAACCCAAAGGTCAGATCCATTTCTTCTATCACACAGGAGGAAAGAAGCAAAAAGGGTTGTGGATCAGTCCCCTGTCATTTCCACTACAGGATATGTGTCCATTATGTCCAGTATTAGCTCAAGATACTCCTCTGTACAGCCCGTGTGCATGTCTTCCTCCACAACACCACCTCCAATTATTAGCCAAATACCCTTCTGTTTAGCTAAGTCATTACCTCCCTGTGCCCCAGAAGCACTCTCACACACACTGCCTGCTAAGCAAGAGGCAATTTTTGGCCAGTGTGCACAAAACTCAGCCAGCCACCCACCACAGGTATACACAAATGACTAAATGACTAGACTGCAGCCTTTTTTTCTTCAGTAAAGACACTATCAGAAATTTCTATGACTGTTCTTGTGTTGGTCATCTCCTCTGTGTTCCAACTTCCATTTTATAAATTGGAGATGTCAATAATCATTTTTTTTACTTACAGACTGTCATTTTGCACTGCAGTTCTGCGTGTGACTCCACTAATCCACATTACAACTTCAGAATAGAATTTAAATGAAAAACAATTATGTATTTGATAATTTTCCAACACCATCTTCAGAGAAGAAATCAAATTTAAAATACTACGCTGTATATAACTTGCTTGTATCTTACTTAGAATCATAAAATAACTCAGGCTGTAAGGGACCTCTGCGTGTCCTCAATTGTCCAACTTGCTTAAGTGAGCTCTCTTACTTCAATGTCAAAAAACTGCTGCACAGTGTTCTGTTGAGTCATATTTTCAAAGTCATCTCTTTGACGGTGGTGCTTGACCAGTGGAAAAAAATCCTTCTTTTATGTCCAGCTGGAATTGTCTTTATTGCTATGGAAATGATAGCTGCCTCTTGTTTTTACTGTATATGTTGGTGAAAATCTGGTTTCATCTTCTCCATGTGCCCCCATGTGGAAGACAGTAATTAGATTCTCCTCCTACTCACTTTTCCCCAAGTCTTCTCCAGAGTAAACAAAAACATATCTTTCAGCCTAGTCCTAGTGTATGTTCTAGCCTATACCATCTTCTCTGAACTCTTATGTTTTATGACCTCTCTTTTATATGGGGAACCCCAAAGTGAAATACAGTACTACCTCATAAGTATTGAGTAGAGGGAAATAATTTCTTCTCTCAAACTGCTCTCATTAATAAAGCCCAACTTGCACTGCAGTCATGTTCAGCTCATTACCCAGGAAAAGCCCAAATTTTGTGTAGAGCTGGTACGTAACCTGTCAGACTGTGAACCTGCTGCAAGGGGTTAATCATTTGCATGAATAAACCCCTTTGCATTTCTCTTTGCTGAACTCAATCATGTCTGCCAAATTCTCAAGCTTGGTTAAGTTCCTTCCTAACAGTAAACCATGTCCAGTTTGTTCTTTGCTATTCATTTGTAAACATGAAACTCCTTGGAATTTGGAAATTATTTTGTTGCTTTGGGATTGGAATAGGAAAAGTAATGTAAGTTTACTTAGAATATATTTATTAAGAATAACTTGCTCTATTGACTCACCTTTTTAGAGATATCTATAGAATCACATGATCATATTAAAAAAGCAGTTATAACTGAAGGTGATTGCCCTGAATATAAGTTGATGGATCCACTTTAGACACCTAATTTTGAGCATGCTGAGGAAGTTACGTAATTTTAGTAAATGACAGTATTTTGTTCTTGTTCCACAATTTTCTGGCTGCATGTCCAGAAAAAACAAGTTCTTAAGATGAGCAAGAATAGAGATACTAGAGTCTGTGGATTTTCCATTTGAGCAGGTTCTACATACAACACGTGCTGGAGTCATTGCAGCTGAATAGAAACTAGACAACACAAGTTCTTGTTGGAAGATTTATATTTCTTACCTTTCTATATGCTACCCATAGCTTTACAGAAAGGAGTCTGATAAAAGTATTTGAGACAGTGACAGGTCTGGTAAAAATGATGTAAAGCCTTTATTTACAATTAAATCAATGTGAGAGCTTTTAAAATGTATCACTAAAAGCCTGATGAGTTAATCATCTCCACAATTAAAATCAGATGGCTGAAATAAGTCTGCTAATTTATACCAGTTAATGGCAGCATGGTTTGCCTGAGAACAGCTCAGAAAGCTGCAATCTGCTCGGTAAGAAGGAGACAATGGAGTGCTGCTGAACTGGAAAACACTGAGCAAGCTAAAAATTACATTGTGCCTGTATTTATGTGAGCATACATATAAAAAAAAAAGAGAAAGCTATAAAAAATTCACAGAAATACATTAAAAACAAAGTACTAAAATTACTAGAATTTTGATTACTATATTCTAATACTGTATCTCGGCATAACAAAATGATAGTACCAAATCTAACATTCAAAACATAAAATAAATTTGTTTTTTATTGCCAAAGGGGTGGTTAAAGGCACAATATTCAGTTACATAAACACAGAGAACCAACAGAATGGAAATTTAAATGCAACCAAAGAACACTCAAACCAGGTATTTCAAAACAGCAGACCCATTCTAAATACACCATAAGTCCTTTCTCTCCTATGCTAACTAGTGATACTCAGTTCCCAAAATGCTTGCAAACCCATTCCAGGTTTCGAAACAAGCTAGCAGGAACATAGGTTGCTAGTGTTGAAAGTTAATGTCTTAACAAATCCACCAGTGATGTATGAATGTCAAGACACTAATTGATGACATGGGATGCCAACTGAAAAGGCGCCTCCAAAGGTGAATTAATGCACAAGAAACTGATGAGACTGCTTAGATGTCTCTGCTATATCTCTGCTGCTGAGCATGCTGCAAGACAGCTATTTAAATGAGACCTGTGATGTACCAGAAGCATTCCAGCCACTGAAGCATGAAGCTGGGTGTAATCAGTTCACCACACTGCAAGGCTGCAGTACTATATGTGTAATTATCTTTCTGCAAAGATATTATTTGCAAAATTCAAATGGTGAGTGAAGTCTTGCAGGTTTTTTAAGTGTTTCACTACAGGTTTTTCCTGAACTCCCCTAGCTGTACAATTCACTTTTGAATGAAGCTCAAACTTCTGTGACAGTATTGCAATATCACTGTTTCAATTAATGCATTTGTAACTTTGATTGTTTGATTCTGTTGCTCAGGAAGACCTAATTTTAATGCATTATCTGTACTAATGTGCACTAATGATGCATTTCACTCACTTATCACTCACTGAACAATCATCTACAAAAGGAATTAATTAAATTAGGACTTGTACAAATGTTTAAGTCAGGAAGTTTGAGCAATTCCACAAAATCTTTCAGATTTGATTGATAAATTGTCTTTTAATTCAATAATGTCATGAATCAATATGAGGTGTGTAATATATGTTAATGAAAAAATAAGTGCACTCAAGATAGCATTGTAGAACATAAAATCGGTGCTGACATAGTAACTGTACACAAAACCTTGACAAATCATGTAATTCTAGCCATTTTTTCAGAGGAAAGATTTTAATGTTTTTAAACCCATATGTCAGGAAAAGGTTATTTTGTGATGGCCATTTAAATAAATCCATTATGTTACATAAGTTGCTGAAATTCATTTCCCATTGACAGCACATATTAGAGCTATAAAGAAAGCATTAGGAACAAACTTGCTGACTTTATGTTAATGACAATTTTAGAATATCTAGGAATATAAAGAAAGCATGACAAATTTAGAACAGCAACATGCAACAGCAAGGCATGTGGAAAATTTAGGTTGGTATTGAACAATAAGAATTTTTGGAACAATAGGCTCCGTGGCCAAAATTGATGACTAATGTCAGTAGCATTGGGACTTCATGTACAACCAGGAAAGCTTCTGAATACTGTTTGAATATGATGGCTATTCTTTAACTTAGTCTAACACCTGAAATGATGTGATTTCATTCATAGAAAGGTAAGCATGCAAACCATCTGCTTTGAAATTTGGTAACAGGGAAAATTGAACAGATAAGTTTACTTGCAAAAAATACTACAGAAATAACTCTACAAAAGTAACAGAAAACAAAGGAAGGTCTCACGGTTGACTTGCACTCCAAATATACCTCTTGCTATATTGTTTAGTCAGTTAATAGTGTTAGTTATACTGGTAACTATTAATACACGTAGCTATCTTCACTGTGGCCTTTGATATCAGTAATAAAGCAATAAACTACAATATGGATGACAGATGGAAGTTTACAAAACAATAATATGGCAATTTGTTTTGCAGCTCCGAAGATGATTAAAAACAGCACAGCTTCCCAGGGGAAACAATCTAGTTTTCTTCTCTGATGCTACTGTGAGCACAAGAAAAGACAACATTTCCAAAGAAAAGGAAATAAAGCTATCTTCTCAAAAACTTTTGTGTATACTGGCAGTTTGTAGGTGGGATTTGTATATACGTGTGAATACCTGTGAATTAATTAAGTCTCATCCTCATAGGACAATAATATAAAAGCTTTAGTGCAAAATATAGTACTGTTTTGTATTTCCTGAGTTTTACTTTAATCCCTACTTCAAACCAACTTTAGTCTGAACTAATTTTATATTTCCAAAATACAGTCCAGACTGATATTTTACAGAAGCCAGAGTAGCCTAAAACAAGAGCCTTTTAATTTAGATGAGCATAACGTTAGAAGAGAAACAAGACTGAATTACAAATTCTGTTCTGCTTTAATATTGGCATTCATCAGCCTGAGACTGTGATGTGTCAAGATGACCTGATGTAAAAGCTCACATACCCTGAAAGAGGAGATGAAAATCCCTTTCCCCTGTTTTTTCATTCTCTCTTTTTTTTTTTTTTTTTTGCTTCCAATCAGAAGTTGCCAATGCACATATTTTTCACTTTGCACAAACTCCTGGGTTCTCTGTGAGCTCATGTCATGTCAACTTGCCAGAAAACAAGTCAATCAGGAAAAAGAAGACTCTCTTCTCTGCTAGATTAATGAACTGAATTGAAGGGTTGTCTGATGAGTGTCAGAGGGAAAGCAAAGGAATGTGCAGGACTATGTGGCCAGGAGCCATGTATCAGGGAGTGAGGTAGGATCTCTGCAATGACAAGGAGGATACAGAAATAAAAGCTATCCTTTGCTGCATCAGCAAGACATTAATTTCACTCCATTTTTTTTCATGAAAATATTCTCATTGTTACAAACCTGGAAAAAATAGTGATTTTATTTTTGTATTACCATTGCAAAAAGCTATAAAAAGTAGAAGTAAAACTAACAAGTTTCATACGAATTACAAAAAAAAAAAATCTTCGTGTAATGCATGACAACCAGCTTTTAAAGCAGAATGTGAAACCTAAGTGGTATTTCTCCTTTGCCACTTGCAGTCACTTGTTTAAGTTCTCACACCATTTTCTACATTATGTCTTTTGAATATGTCAGGTTTTACTTCACTACAGTTAACCAAACTGGAAAGCTAATCCAGTTGAAAGATAACCAACTGGGGTACTTTTTGGTGTTCAAACATATATATAAATTCTTTTAGATCTATTTCAGCATTCAGTCATACAAATGTCTTAGTGTTTGTGATAGTGAAGCAGCAGATACATTTGTTTTGGCAACATTACTTCTCAGCTTCAGTTCACATCTAGACTTAATTGCTATCCCACCTGAGTCAGAAGAACTTCAAAAGTAGTAATACGCTAATGGCATTTTTTCAATAAAAATACTTAAATTAGCTAAAATAACTCCAGAACAGAAACTAATGCCTTTTCTTTGGTCCTAAAAATTAAGAGTCAGACGTGGTTTAAGGGCAAAGGGTTTTTACTGCGGTATTTAATGAGGATCTTTATAGTGCACCACTTTGCCAAGGTGGAATGTGTCAAAATACACACCACCAGTAGATCACGTATACAATTTTATAGACCTTGCAAATTAGCATATCTAATAAAGATGTCTCAATGACAGGCTTAAATGGATAGTGTGATATGTCCCCATCTCGAAGAATTCCCCCCTGGAGGAGCCTAATCCTAATTTGCAGGATGTATTTTAAGGAGGACCTTGGTTTCTCAAGATAGCATAGGGCTTTACAGCCTCCAACTGCAAGGCCTCTGGGATGTTTGGTCTTCTGGCGTAACGGAATACCAGGACTGTGCTAAGTTATCAGACTTAAGGAGTTACAAGTGTGCATGCTAAGAGCACTGAAGATACAAAAAAGGTATATAAAAGAAAAGGCAAAAAATCATGGCATCAAAACAACTATACAGGATCCCCGTGTGAAGCACCTAGGATTCCCATGATGCTGCCAAGAGTTCTGTGATTTGCTGTGTTTGAGTTCCTGTGAAATTACAGTTACTCTTAAAGAGAAGTTCCCTCAAGTGTTGTCAGTTCAACATGCAGAGGCAATATGTTCTTCTGCATACTCACCCACTGGTGCAATATAATCTTTGTGAAAGAAAGAAGTTTTAAATACTTATTCAAGCTCTAAGTCTACTTCACTCACACTACTGCCAAAGGTTGGTTTGTGCCAGGTGCTCATTTTGAAATAGACTAAATCCATGCATGCATTCTGAAGTGCCTTCTGAATAGCTACAGGAAAATATGTTTTAGATGCTGATAATCAAGTGCAGAAGTACAGTTACCACCTCAGCATGAAACCTACCCACTTCTTAAGATACATGTCTCAAGTATCACCACCTTATTTACAGTTACATGTTGTAACCAGAAGTAGGCACTGAAAGTGCCTCATTTCAAAAATGTAACTATTGCGGTGTTGCTCCTCACAGCTCACACTGTCCTAACCTTGTCTTCCATAGGCTTTCAAGACTTGGTGTGTATTGGTTGCATCTTTCTTAACCCTAGTTGTTAACTCCAACCAACCAACCAACCAACCAACCAACCAACCAACCAACCAACCAACCAACCAACCAACCAATGTCCTTACCTCCTGTCTTGGTTTGAAAGACAGGTGTCTGCTAGGGAGGGGCAGGGCCTCCTTTGGAATGGAGAATTCAAACCCCCTCCCTCCAAATTATTATAATTTTGAAAATTAAGGGGGCTCTCAGGCAAAGATATGGGAATAGGAATAACAGTTCTTTACTAGTATGTATAACAAAGCAAAACAACAACTACTGCATTAACAACAAAACAGAACCAGGAACCTCGAGGGCTTTGCTTCACAAAGCCTGGGGCACTCTGATCTCGGTGCTCCTGTGGGATTCTGAGAGCACCAAGCTGGAACAGTGGGAAATCCAGGGCTGGTGGATGAGATAAATCAGAAGCTCCGCAGTGGTGGCTGGAATGGCAGAATGTCCCCAGCAGGCAGGGGCGGGATGTCCCGGCAGGGCAGGAGGGTGCAAGGCCACACTGTAACCAAAAAGAGCAGCACCGAAGAAGCAGCAGCAGAGGGACAGGGCCGGCCCAGCTCCAGCAGGGCAGGAGGAGGCGAGCTCAGAGTTCCTGGGCACACGAGCAGATGATGGTAACTTCCCAAGACTGGAATTGGTGGTGACAGTGAACTCCTCTCACAGCAAGCCAACAGCCTGGCAATCATCCTTCCGATGCTGGGAGCAAGAGACAGCCTAGCTGCCTCCAGCCCCGTCCTTTTCCTGCCCCCAAAATTCGTGTTATCTTCCACCTCTTGACTTTTGGCCACACCTTTGTTTTGGTCAGGCACCAATAAGTACCCATCACCTACTTCACAGCAAAAGGGCAGGCTGGCTGGGGGCATGACTGTGAGCATCCATAACCTCAGCATATTTATATTTAAGAAAGGCAGGTAATATCTTCTATACATTTTAATACTTAATTGGGTTAATACAAAATGCACGATGAAGCTATTCTGCAGTACATCAAGAATTTGGTATTAAACAAAAATAGAAAACTTTAATTTCTTGTGTCTGCTTGAGGGGCTTTTTTGGTCTTTTTAAATGGTAGAACTAGTAATATTAATTACATGGTAACCATTGCAAAAAAAAAGCTAGAAAGAATGATTACATCTTTCAAATGCCACTTAATGTAAAGCCAGTTCTTGCTCAATACCCTGCATATCCACTCTCCAGGATAAAATAACCTCTATGCTTCCAACTTTTCCTTGAAAACAGGTATTTATAGCATGTGCATATTATGCAAATTAAATACTCTCATACAAGGACAACACACATCAGGTACACAGATCTGTGTTTGATCTTCCTTAGGAAAGAAGCTACAGAACAATAAAAACTTCGTTTGATGGTTTTGCCCACAAAGAACATTTTAGATGTGTCATATGAGTCATAAATATAACTTTTTTTTTTTTTTTTTTAATGTAGAGGTAATTTATGAGAGAGAAAGTGGATTGTGCATTCCCTTGGTTTTGTGGTACTCTTGGGCCTATCTCTGCTGAACTCTATGGCAGTATTTTTGTAGGAACAGCTGTAAAGAAAAGGTATTAATACAGTGCAGGAGGCATCCAGAGTAAAATCTAGCCAGGATACAAGAGGCAAAGTATGTATTTCTAAACTGGGAACTCCTACTCTCAGTCTGTGTATCAGGTGTTACCTTTATCCCTCCCCTGATTTAACTTCACATGTAACATTTTCTTTTGTGAAGAATTTATAAGCCTTAATGAGCTTAGTTTCCGTATCTGAGAATGCTGTTTCCAAGTACCCTGGGATGTTAGAGCATTACATAATTTTTGAAATCTTTACATTTTCAAGCACTGAATTATGAAAAACACTTTGTATTTCACATTACTCAAAGTTCAAGAAACAATTCAAAATTACTGAAGTATGTCAATGGCACATCTGAATTAAGTTAGCTTTTAAATACAGCTGCATCCTGGGCTGCATCAAAAGCGGTGTGGCCAGCAGGTAAAGGGAGGTGACTCACATGCTTCGCTCTTGCAGATCCCACCTGGAGTGCTGCATCTAGCTCTGGGATCCCCAGCACTGAAAAGACACAGACCTGTTTGAGGATTCCAGAGAAAGGCCACAAATATTATTAGAAAGGTGGAACATCTCTCCTTGGAAGAAAGACTGAGAGAGTTGAGGTTGTTCAGCTGGAGAATAGAAGGTTCCAGGGAGAGTTTTTTGTGGTCTTTCTGTACTTTAAGGGGACTTATAAGAAAAATGGGGACAGACTTTTTAGCAGGGCCTTCTGTGATAGGAAAAGGGGAACAGTTTTAAACTAAAAGAGACTACATATAAACAAGAAATTTTTTATGATGAGGTTGGTGAAACACTGGAATAGGTTGCCCAGAAGGGTGGTCAGTGTCCCATCCCTGGGAACATTCAAGGCCAGGTTTGGGCAGGGCTCTGAGCAACCTGTTCAAGTTGAAGATACCCCTGTTCATTGTGGAGAGATTGGACTAGATGAGCTTTAAAGGTCATCCTTTAAAGGCCCAACCATAACCATTCTGTGATTCTATGATCCATAGTCTACTAATAGAGGTAAAAGGTTACCTATGTCAGCTCAGCCAAAACAAATAACAGCTGCTGCCACTACCTGCAAACAGATGAAAAGGGGATGGGAACCAAAGGAAATTTGTATGCAGGAATTCCAAGCCTTCTAACATATTTAAAGGAGAAAGATAAAGCAACCTGAGGTTTTTTTACCCATAGCCTACAGCTGGCAATTTTTAAATCCTTCGCCTCCCATATCAACCTTTCCAGGTATGTTCTGTTGCTTTATTCTGCATTGACTCTGGTAGTAATTTAATCAACTTTCATGGAATAACAGACAACGAAACCAGAATTATGCATGAACTTTTTGCTGCATTACCAAATTGAATTGAAGAGATGATGAACACCAGAGATGGTGCAAAGTAGAAAGATACAGCACTAGAAATGAAAAAAAGAAAGAAGAGCAATGAGGAAAGACAACAAAACCGAAACACCCCCATATATCAACTACCTTATAATTAACCATATTAAAAAATCAAATTTAAGATTCTGTCTTCCAGTACTTTTATGTGATACACGTACATCTGAATAAGAAGTTACACATTCTGATTTAGTAGATATTTATATCCCTTGAGCACACAAACTAGTACCTAAAATGCAAAATGACAAGGGACTTAATGAATCAGCCAACTATGGCTATTCTGGTGTAATGAGCGCACAGCAGCTAAAAATCAGTGTGTTCTTGTGGTGTGGTTGGTTTTTTTTTCCCTCGTGATTATTGACCAACAAAACACTATCTGCATTTTATTCTGCTTGGGAACACATTTTACTTGCTGCATTTGCAGGCAAAACACAGAACATTGCTTATGATTAACCATCCAAAGAGGACAGTTATCTGTGTTGCCAAAACCCCAAAGCTGAGTTAAATGGTCTGCTGACGTGAACCACTGCGGTGTCATTTTATCAGTGCACGAATTGCTGGTTTGGGGAAAGCGACAGCAGTTACATTTTCCCGTATTTCAGTAACTTCAGGTTCACATAGAGCGAGAGCCGAGGGAGCACTGGGGCAGCACGCACCCGTCCGTGACTCCGCCCGCGGCTGGCGCTGTGGGCGGGCCACGGTGCAGCAGCCTCGGCGGTCCCTCCCTCCCTGCTTCCCCTCCCGCCTCCCGCGGACACTCCCGG
>WAAE01005614.1:0-16882 GCA_013400495.1 Nicator chloris | reverse complement strand
CATCTTTCTTTGAACTTCATACCACTCCGTATTACTTACATTTAATTTAGCATTTTACTGTCATAAACAAAAACTAATTAATCCATATCTGATTAATTTAAAAAGTATTTATCCTTTAAAGAATTAAAACTTACATCTCTCTTCATTATTCTCAACCTATTTTGTAGAGTGTTTGGAATACCTCAGGTTAGTTTCCTTCTTTGAAGATCTGCAATAAAATTACTGTACTGTACTATGAAATATTCCAATAAATCATACCTAAGACATAGGTGTCAAATAAATTAACTCTAATTGTCCTGCCTTTTGCTTTCATTTTTTTCCTTATTAGCTTACCAATGATAATAACCAATAAAGGGTCCCTAAGCCGTAAGTTTTCAATTAGAATTCTGTTGCCTAACTTTTTGATGAAAAGCTTTGCAGGTGTAGAATAGAAAGTGTACACTCCTATGAATCCTAGCAGAGCAAGCAAGTTGCTTGTGGGAGAAAGGAAGGTGTGATTTGAGCCCAAAACACTGAGACTCAGAAACAAGTGCAGTTCATCACTGTTAAACAGCCAAACCAGGCTCAAAGCAACAACCTTGGAATTCAAACTTTGGTTATCTCCCCACGGAGCACATTTTTATTAAAGGGACTGGTAATTATTTTCTTGGGCTCAAGTGCACATTTAGAGTATGGAATCACTTCTCTCCTCCAAAGTACCTTCCAACAGCCCATGAAAAGGATAACATATATATGGATATCAGACTAAACCTCATAATGGGTGGAAGATTTTCTCCATAAGATTAAATAATAGGCAAGATTGAAAAACATGAATGAGCCTTACATTTCGTCCCATCTCTGTTTTCTATTGCTACAGCTATTTTTTTAATGAGAAGTATTCAAAGGAGATTTTCATCTGGCCATGGCACACCACACCACACTCCCAGGAGACAGGGAGATCCACCTGGGACACAGAGAACTTGGAGGTCATCAAATATCCAGAAGATTAAAGAAAACTGCAGACAAAATAAAGCAGAGATCACTGGAACTGTATGTGTCTAGCAGAGCTCCACAAAAACTACATTTTGAAAGACTTGGAAATTACATAAATGAGACATTTGCTATGATGTTTTTCTTCATGAGCTCTAACTTTGTTACATTTCACTGATTCATAGTTATGGTTTGCTGATTTATGGTTGGTTTGCTTCACAAATTCTTTCACTAGGCTTACATGCAAGTCATGTTGGGCATCCCATCTGCAACTCTGTTCTGAGTTCAGGTATGGTCTTAATAGAAGAAGTAGAAGCTCAACTGCTGAGTGCTGTCAGAGGCTCCATGATTCTCCTAACAAAAGCAGAAATGTACCACGGAGAAAAAAAAAATTGACATCTCACACATATTTAGAAGGCAACTGGCCTGCATATTCTGTCAGTGATAAAATGTGTTCCCCTGCCAGGAACTCCTCTATTTCAGGTAATTCTATATGTTTCTGCACTGCCTAAATGAGTAAAATCAATGGGCTAAGTCTCAAAACAACAGCCAGCTCTTCCATCTACAATATACATCCCATCTCCAAAGGGAAGCAAAGCACTTGTGAGATAATACACAGCCATATCCCCAAGGGCTGAAGCCAGGAGCTGCACAACTAGGTTGGTGACCGTGGTCAGCCTTGCCTAGAAGCTCCCTGACCTCTTTGAAAGCTTCCCACCTCCTCCTGTTGATCTGCAGGGGTATTTTTGATCAGCTGACCAGCAGCTGCATTTTTAGAGAGGTAAAATCTTTATGTCTAGCTAGAGAGTGCCATGATAAAACCCCACCTCATCCTGAAGATCTGGCTGAGGCAGAAAGGCAGTTACCAGGATGCTCTCAGAACCAGGTGCAGTGTCTGCCTCAGGCACTGATCAGCACTGCTGCCTGCAGAGAAGTGGCAAATGCACAGCAGGAAACAGCAGAAAAGACAGAGGAGTATAATCAGCTTGAGGAGTGCTTATTGACATAGACTAGCCTAATCCCATAAAAACTTCACAGCTGTGACTAGCAGTAGTCATTATCCGTACTTAAGGTGCTGATGCACTTGAGCAAACTGAAGTACAACCTATTACTGCTTAAAATACGTTAGTATTTCAACATTGTGAGAGTTGTATTATTTCATATTCTCTGTATTTTTTTTTTCTGAGATCTTAGCACACACCAGTCTCTTTACCTCACATGTGTCTGAACATATCAGGGGATTAAATCCTAGGGTACTACTGTAGACAAGGGATACTCCAAAGGAAGTTCAAACCCCTAAGCTAAAAGTCTGAAATACCTGATTATTTTTAGTCCTGTCTTAGAGGTATAAATACTATACCTCATATTTGAATTAGCACAATCAAAAGCTATGAAATGGCATCAATTGCTTTGTCTAGCAAAATGCTGCCAAGGTAGTCATTATCAGGTTCTAATTGGTAGCAGTTACTTTACATAGAGGGAAGAGGTGTGTTCACCATTTGAGGTGGCACATAAAGCTTTTGCCAAGATAGACAGTGCTGGTTAGCTGTGTGAAGATGTTATTGCCAGCATTTTTATATTAAAAATATCCTTGTATTGTACCTCCACTCTAGCAGTGGTTGCCACCCTAATTTTTCAAGCTTTCAAACTGATGAAGGAAAAACTAGATATCGTAATAACAAGGACGCATAACAATCAAAATGCAAGATGCCCCTTTTCAAGCTGGGAAAGGAGTCAACCACAAGGCAATCTTCTCCAATACATTTACGTCATCTCAAAATAATCAAAACATCACATCTGTCGTTTTCCTTTCTTGTGCAGTGTCACTGCACCTACATTTTCAGTCAACTTGGTAACTCTTCTGCTTCCAAAGCCATTCAGGATCTTCCCAACTTCTCCTTAAATTCAATCTTCAATCTTCAGATTAAACCTAGACCCCAGTCAAATTCCATGCTCCAACCTTCATGAAATATTTTCACCAGCTTGCTACAGCAAAAGCAAGAAGGACTCAGCTGGCTGATGTCACTTTTTAGTTTTTGAAGTGTTCAATTATGCAGCAGGAGAAATTAAATGACTTTCAAGTATAAAGCAAGCAGCTTGGAAGGAAAGGAAAATACTATGAGAAGGGAAAGATCAGAGTTCTGTTTCCAGGTTTTTTAATAGAAATGCAAAGCATGAAGAGGTACAAACAATGGCCAGCAGAACAGGTCAAATATGTGTAAAATGAGGGAATGTGTGAATAATGTTCCTTATTTCATTTTTAAATGCTCTTAGGATTCTTTTTATGTCAGCATCTTCTTCCCCTTCCTAGCTAGGTAACTCAATAAACTGAACGTTTCCTTCCCCATGGAAAACAGTTTCTGGAACATAACTGGGGGCCCAATTTGAGTAAAACAGCTGAAAATCATTTAGCTAGAAAGAAAAATTATGGACCTTTGATACGGTGCTTGTGAGAACCCTGTGTTTTGTACCTCTGCCACTCAATTTTTTGCATGAACATCATCTGCTTATTATTTGCAATTCCACGGGGATCACAACTGTGACAGTAGCTAATCTAGAGTGGACTCTACCTTCAATGAGCAAAAGGTTGCTTTTGCAGCTGAGGCATTCAGCCCACTGTTAGGTCAAGCTGTGCTGTACGAGCACAAGAGGCTCGATGCTGCTTGCACAGCCACGGCAGGCTGTGAGGCAGACAGACCCCCAGCATCAACAAGGGAATTTCCAGCAGAGGTGTAACAAAATGAAGTGTGTCCCTTATTGCTATCCCAATCACCTCTGGAGGATGCCTCCAGCAGAAGAGGAAGAGCACAAACAGCCCTTTGCTGCTCCCTTCATGGCCCAGAGATGGCAGGAAAAAGTTGGTGGGAGTAGAAAGGAGAGAGCCCAGTGATCACCTGAAAAGCCCTCCGTGTCGTGCTGTTGGAAATCACAGCAATCACCAACACTGCTTTAAGCTACATTTCTGAAGCCCCCAAAAGAGGGGAGTTTCAAGTCACCTCTGCAGCACCATGCTGTGCCCCACGAGGAGGAACCCAGCCAGCCTTTACCCTGCCTGCATGGAACGCATCAGGCTCTCCTCACAGCTCCCGTCTGCAAAAACAACCTGTTTGGGATATGGTGCTAAAGTGTGAGCACAGCACTCCCCAACTGGGCAATAAAATACTAGCAGTGAAAATGTAAGGCTGGAACTGGAGAAAAAGCTCCCAAATTCTGCTGCCTCGATGTGAATTATGAGAAAATAACTGAAAGTTGCACTCCAAATACATTATTTAGATTCTGTTTGTTTGCTTTTCTTAATATGACTGAAGTGATCAAAATCTCTCATTTACAATTTTCAGCTAATCCTTGCACATATGCATTAGCCACTGCAATCCTTTTCATAGATGGAGTCTAATACTTCCTTTGTCATTCATGGATGAGTTTTCTTAATTGAAAAAATCAGGATAAATTGCTCCACTTACGTGGAATAGTTACTGTCTTAAATAATAATCACTGTGTCTGTATTCCATCACAATTTATTCTGCTACTGAGCACCCTGTTTTTCTTCTCATTTTATTGGAAATACCTCTCCAATGGCCTCTGTGGAAATGAGAGAAACAATGCTTTTATAACAACTACATTTAGGGGGGGTTTTTTACAGTTTGTTCTATTCACTCTGCAGCACATTCTATTTACTGCAGTTCATGCCTGATCTCAGAAATCTTGGAGTGCACACATTCATCTGCCTCTGAGAAACAGGGAAGAATGTCATAAAGTGAATCTCTGTGTATTTCCATAGAACAGTATAAAATTCTTTGCTTCATTGTTACTTTATCGGATACAACTCCAGGTAAATAAATGCACTAATAATTGCATTTGCTGCATGCTTATACTGAATGCATGCCAAATTCTTTATTTCACTCAAAGTGGCATGAAGCCTCCTCCCCCCTTACAAAGCTATATGGCATCAACCACTAGGAGGGGACAGTAGTTGCCAGTGCTTTTTCCTTGAAAATGTCACCTCATTGCCACCAGCTCTGTTCATGGTTTTGCCTTCTAAAAGAGGTGTAAATTGTTCAAAGGTAAAAATATTATTAATAAGACCCAGCTTCATCTGAGACCCAAAGCTTAGCATTCCAGTTCTTCATATAACATAGCCTTCAGCAGCTCTGAGGAGGAATGTCTGCATCATTGAGACCTTTCTTATTTTTTTCATATCTTCAATAATATGCCTAGACATTTATTAAGGAATATACAGATATCCAGGAAGCACTGGAATAGCTCTGTCCTGTAAAGGTACATTTTAGGCAACACATACCAACTGTAATTGACTACATCTCTGCTTTATTACAGCTCCTCTCTGCTAACATTAGACATAACTTAATAAAGATATTTTAAAAGTAACAATGCATGTCTTGTATATACAGATTAATAACTCATGCCCTTTAATGACTTTGATTATATTTGGTATACGAGAGTTGACCTGCAATGCCTTTCTTGGCTCTGATACCAGTTATGTATTTTCCCATTAAAAATTAAGCCTGTTCAGGCTGAGCTAAACAGGACCCGACTGTTTGATCTTAAAAAATACTGTGACCTTTTACACTGAGCTGAAGAAAATAATCAACATGCTGCTCTACATTCCCTACTCTTCAATTCTATCAAATAGTCTCTGTGTTGTGAGGATGATTGCTTGAGGTGCTAAAAGCATGATTATTTCATATTAATATTAATTCATCTTCATTTAATGACTTTGTAGCAGCTTGATTAGCATGATGAGTATAGTTTGGAAAGGAAAGCTGGTCCTGCAGAAAAGATACTAATGTGAATTCTAAGGGAGGTTTCATTTCTAACTCAGCTGCTCATTTTTTGCTACACTTCAGAAATTCATCCAGATTGTGTTCTCCATCAGTAAAATGAAGATTATTTCATCTTGGCTTCATCTCGTTCTACCTTAAGTTTGGGAGTTAGACAAACCATAGGGCAACAGGGCCCCCGGCACTGCAAGGACTACTGTTGTAAAAACAGTTTTCTTTTGGCTGGTAAATTTTGATGGCAGATAAAAAGCAGTTGGTGTCTGTGGTAATTCTGGATTATTCAAATGCTAAAGATTTATCAACACCAGGACATTTTTATTATAACATTAGTAGCAAAAAACAAGCTATTGTCTTTACTGCTGTGAAAAGTGTTCTCTTTCTCTTTCTGCCTCCCAATTTCTTTGTTTATCAGTTCACCATTGCAGAGGAAATATTACCCTCCATGCCCACAGTGAGTAATTTTCCTTATGTAGTTTTTGCTCCATAGTATTTTGGAAGAATTTGCTAAATTCTCTCTTTGTTTCATCCTCTCTGTGCAAAGAATACTTTCCCTGTACAAAACTGAACTCAGACAGGGAATTACAGAACTTTCACCTGCTGCCACTGGGAAAAGTGAGATCTTCAGGAAATGTCCTCTACATCACTCCTTTCTTGTATCACACCCTCTGTGAATATTAGCGTCTTTCAGGAGGAAGGAAAGGACTCTATGCAGCAGGCACTGTAGGAAAGGGTAAAACTAGAGTCCAGCTGGGACATTCTTCCCACTCTCTACCCTGCCAGGCCCTGGGGACCCCTTTACAACCTCCATAAGGATCTAGGATGAGGACCAGTGATAGAGAGGAATCAGCTAAAGATGCAAATGACAGATAGGGAGAGGCAGATGAACCAAAGAGTCAGGGATATCTGTAATACCTGCAACAGCTGGATTTCTTCCGCCCAGTGCTGGCTGTACGCAGATACCTCTGCTCCCTCTCACTTGCTGAAGATGTCTTTGCAGATGTGCATTTTGCACTAGATCTCTTCCCATCTTTTCCCTGTTTCCCACCATGAGCCAAAAGGCTTATGCACAATAAGGCTTATGCACATAAAATAACCCTCTTCACTAGTTCTCTTCTGCACAGAATTTACAAGCCTTTTATTTGGTCCTTTTATATGCTTTACTCTTACTTCATCCTTTATCTTTTCCTGTTACAATCTGTATTTTACCCACAGGGATTATCCGCACCTCTGTACACAGTGAGATTCTGCCACTGGCTGGTTTTCATCATGAGCAGATTAGGCACAGTGAGTGACATTAAACAGAGTAGTGAAGGCTATGGCTGGCTGAGGAGCTCAGTGAGCTGGCTGAGCACAGATGCTCGTGTGCAGAATGATGCAAGCAGCAGCCTCTCAGCCCGGGGACATGGGATGTATGCTGCCAGAGGAACAGTCAGGACTCTGTTGGACTCTCTGTCCTGTCACACCATGCTGACTATTAGAGTGCAAGCCAATAAATGATGGCAGAGCTGAGAGTCAGTAAGTGACCCAGAGGACTACTCTGATGATGTCCACCACAAAAAGCTCTGCTTGTACTGAGCAACTTTACAGCAAAAGGGACATCAAATGTGTCACTCCTGGAGCTAGTCAGTGCTTCCCTAACCAACACAGGAACAAACTTGAAAGCAATCCTGCTGATTCAGTGGCACGGCAATTTGTTCATTGTTCCAAATGCAGATCCCTCACATGCTAACATAAATATACCCACTGGGATGATTTTTAAAATGTCTATCTCTTCTCTTGAGGGCTCACTCACAAAGTTGGCTGATATTACTGCATAAACAGAGAGCATGATTCTCTTCTCACATGCACTGATTATAGGCAAGAGTGGATGTATTTCTGAAAATCCACACATTCATTTGAGCATACTTAACCTGAGTCTGATAGCTGATGTAAAGACAAGGCAGCAAAAAAATCATGGTTTCCATACAGTAATAGTACTGGATTTCCTCTTACTTCTAAAGGATGAAGATCTGGCTGTATCTCAGTGTGTGTGTGTGACATCGATGTACTGCAGCATCAGGAAAGGCAAATGAGACCTGGGGAGGTATAAATTGAGGTGTCTTCTTCCTCCAGGGAACATAATTACACATTATTGTCCTAATAAAATTTCAGCTGACATACTGTGTTCTGCTCCCATCACTCATGCACAGAAATTATGAACTCCAACCACAGCAAATGCAGAGCAGAACATTCACATGACATCTTCATCACAGACTGATGAAGAGCACAGCTTGTTCACTTCAGCAAAATGAGGACTAAAGAGAATAATCCCACCCCAGAAACACACCAGGGAAAATGCTCTTTTAACTGAAGAACAATGCTGGAAGAAAATCAAGTTAATATAGACCAGCTTGAAATAATTTGGGGCTGGAAGGAGGAGTTGGCATCTGACAGTCAAAGAAATACAGCTGAGCATGGCTGGGGCAGAGCCTTCTACAGACAAGAGGTGTCAGGAATCGGTGTCATTGCTTTGTGCCTGCTCCCCAAGATGTCAGTCAGAGCACAACAGTGAGCAGCCCTGGCTGCTGCACTTGAGAATCTTGTAGAAGTGCTTGGAGGTTTGCTTCTCTCTGGTTGGTTCCTATTTGTGTTTTCCTGGGCACCAAAATTGTGACAACAATGCAAATTTACCCATACTTGTGAATTCCAATAGTTTCGAATTACAACCCTTGTCTTCTTCCTTGGTCTAATAGAATCTGCTTCCCCCAAACTGTTTTACACCTGAGGCTCAGGGAGGGATGCAGAAGACGTACAGCAAGAACTCTCAGCACCAGCAGCTTAGGGATTTGGCGGAGTGGCAGAGAGGGAGGAAACAAAGAAGGAAAAAAAGAATTAAAAACAAACAAAAAACAAACAAATAACCAACAAAAAACCAACTCCGTACCAAAATTTCCCAAACCCAGTCCCACTCTCCGCGTTGTGCGAGGCCCTTTCAGGAACCTGCGTCCGCTGCCCCGGGGAGCGGGGTTACCTCCGAGGGGCTGCCGGCAGCCTCGGGGCGCCTTTCCGCGTCCCTCACGCCCACCCCCGCATGACTCAGGCGCTGTCTCATTCCCCGCCCGCCCCCGGTGAAAACTTCCCCCGCTAACTTTCCCGGGGCCGCTTCCCCCGCTCCCCGATGGCAGGGGCACACACACCCCCTCATCCCAAGCCCCGCTGGAGTCACGGACGGCGGGGCGGTGGTGCCGGGGGGGATGTCGTAGTCGCCGCGTCAGCGGGAGCCCGACGGCGATTGGGGGAGGCCGCCTTCTCCCCGCGGTCACGAATTATAAAGTGCCGCCGCCGCCGCCCGCACACGCTCCGCAGCGGCGCGCCCGGCCCCGGCAGCGGGCTCGGCTCGGCGCCCCCGAGCCACCCTCGCTGGAGCTGCCAGCGGGCCCCGGCTGTGCCTGCCTCCCCCGGGGCTTCTCCGGACGCTGCTCGGCCTCGCTATAAATAATAGTGACTCCGACGCCGAGGTTTCAGCAAGGCGCAGCTTCTTCCTCGGCAACTCCCGGGAGCCCCGAGGGCAGCGTGTATGTGTGTGTGAGTGAGCGAGCTGCTCTGCCCGCGGTCAGGACCGAGGGAGGGCCGGGGCGGCTGTGCCGGGGCTGGTGCCCGGCGTCGGGGAGGTTGCTCGGGGCGTCCCGGTGAAAAACCCTTCCTGGGAGGGGCCGGGGTGCCGTCCGTGCCGCTTCGCGGTGCGTCTCTTCTTCCCCCATGGTGCCGGCTTTTGCAGGCAGGGAGGGATAAAGTGTTTGGGGACGAACACTTTCACCAAACGGGATCTCTGGGCGCTTCATCCTCCGGGTCCGCCCCTGTCACGAACGCAGGTCAGTTGCATTGCAGCTGCCAAGCACCTGCTTAGCTAAAGCTCCCGCTTACCTCGCAAGCGCGATCACCCCGGCTCTAAAAAGCTGAGTTCAGCGGAGTTGGTTTGAATCCTTTCACGCCGCCTCTTTCTGCTCCGAGGCTAGGGGGAGGCCGTGCCGGGGGTTGGAGCGGGAGGAGGCGGCTGCCTGCTGACCTCTCCTTCTTGCAGCCCCATGGCGTTGCTCCTGAGACTCGGCTGCTCGCTGCTGGCCCTCAGCACCTGCCTGCTCCCGAGGGCGCGGGCCGACTGCGGCCGCGACTGCGCCGCCTGCGCCTACCGCCTGGGACCCCGCGCCGGCATCCACCCGCTGGTAAGCGGCACCGGGGCCGCCCCGGAGTCCCCGCGGCCGGGCCGCTTCCCCGCCGCGGGGAAGGGAGGAAAGGGGGAGCGGGGAAAGGCAGCGAAATAAGAAAAATGAATAGTGGGGAGAGTGACCGGGGTGGCTTGGACGATTCTTTCTGAAGAGGGGAGAGAAGGAGAAGCGGGCTTGGGGGCGCTGGGCAGAGGGCGAGCGGAGAGCGCTGATACAAACGCAGAGCGCCCCGAGGAGCCCCCGCAGCCCGCCCGTCCCTCCCGCTGCCCGACGGCGAGCGGCGGCCTCCGGGGACGGGGACAAACGACACCGCGTGCCGAGCAGCCCCGCGGGGAGAAAGGAAAAGGCCGAATGAAAACGTGAGGAGGAAGGGAAATCCGACCGGAGAGGGCTTCTCTGCAGAGGAAGGAGGGGTCGCTGCCGGGCATTCCAGCACCGACAGGACGGGGGGAAACCGCGCGGAAGGGGAGGGAGGGTCCCGACCCTTGTCCGCTGGCTCCATGGTAAGATGAGCTCTCTCCGGGCAGGATGGCTGTCGAGGTGAAAAGATCTGCCTGACATTTCACTAAAAAAAAAGTGCGTTTAAAGCCTATTTGAGTAGCGGTACCTTCGCTGCTTCTCCTCTCTACACGATGCTGCATAGCGTTAGGAATATGCCTGTGAAAGACTTGGGCTTCTAAGACAACTCGTGCTAAATCCAGAATGACGGAGTTTGGGGGTTATCTGTAGGTGTTATGATGTTGAAATAACTTAAAAGAATAGTCACAGAGGCAACTCAACTTGAAATTTAAAGGCTGGGGTCAGTGAAAGCCTGGGGTCCCTCATTCCTTCCTGAAGAACGTGGGAACTCTGGCTGCTAAGTACTTTACCAGTGGCATCGGTCAGTCCTGACCTCAAATACACACACATTGAGGCATCATGCTCTCAGCACATCTAAAGGATCTTGAAAGTTTGTTCCTATCATGTCACTGGTTACTTGGGATCATGCAAAAGGAAGGACTTGGCTCTCCAGCCTTACACAGAATTAGGAACCACTGAGTACTTCTGCTTACTCCAAAAGCTCAAGAACTCTTAACCACAGCAGGCTCAGAAGGGCAATAGTATTTGGACAGCTGGCAAAATAGTTCCCTCTACCTTTTTTTTCCTCCTTTGCTTACATTAGCTTTCATTCAAACTTTAGCTTTAATGTCAGCTAGGGTAAAAAAAAATGGTAGTTTGCCCTTATGGAGGGAGAGCTTTTCAGAGTTTATGTTCTACATGTCTATACTGACAGTCTCTCTTGCACACCTTCCAGAATCATTAAAGAAAGAATCATAGTCCTATTCTGTAACAATGTTTATTAGCTACATAGGTAAAGAAGCAATGTAGCATACCTTGTGTTTGTTAAATATGTATTAACAATTCTTGGAAACTATTGTTTCTAGATATTAGTATCTAGTAACATAATAACTGTATTTATCACATTGTATTTGTAAGATATGAGACTTTTCACACTGTACCTGGTCACTCACACTTATGGAGTATGTTCATCTGACAAGAGGGGGTTATTAAAACTAACTGAGAAAGGGAGAAACCTATTCTTGCTTTGATTTAGAGCAATTCAAAAGTCAGACTGAAGCTGAAGTCTTATTCTCTTTACAGCATGACTATAATATATAGTAATAAGCATGTAGTGTCAGTTAAATTATTGTGTGGCAAAATACAGAAATTCCTTTAATTTTCTTGTGATCATACAAAAAAATCATATTTAAATTTCTCAGACTAAAGTGAGGCTCAAAAGACAGGTTGTGCAGTGGACAATGAGCTATCAGAGGGAGCTGTGCTGGAGTTTAATTCCACACTTTATGTTAGGATCCTTAGAATACATCATCTAGAGTCAGAATGAGTGTTTCTCTTATTGAAAATACTGATGATTTTTCTTTACCTATTTTTCTTTACCTATTTGTTATGAAAACCATGGGCAAGAAGAAAAAACACTGGAATCACCTTATTTTACAACTGAAGCGTATGGCTGCACCAGAAGTAAATTACCCTGACACAAGAGAGAAAATAGTATCTAATATCTATGTTATTATCATCACAAGACAGGTTATGAGATATGCATAAGGTACTGAAAGCTTTTTTTATGTTGTAGCCTGAAAATTTTTCAACACAGTCAGAAACAACACATTTCAGGATTTTTTTCCCTCTCTTTGATGGTCATTGCTTTCCAGCTAGCAAAAATGGAACTTTGATCCTGCCCTAAGAGAGCCTGTATTTCTACATTTCTATTGGTACATGTTGGAATGATCCGTTCCACAAAGAGAAACTAATGGCAACACACAGCCTTTAAAGCTATGCAGTGTATTGAAGATACTGAACAGTCCAGTACAGCTGGCTTCTTTGCAATGACCATGCTGTGCAACTACTCTTCTAAAATTTCTGAATGATACTTTTAATTATGAATTTTGAATATGCTTCTACACTTGCATTATGAAGCAAACCCCAACTGGTTTTTAGCTTCCCACTAGTAAATTAATAAAAAATAAATCATAACTCACACGAGTGTAAGGGAGATACAGGAAATGTACCTGTGGCTTCCTTTGAAACAGAAACATAGGGGCAACTGTGACACAGAGGACCCACAATTCACATGATCTGGTAGTCTGTCTTTTAGAGTGGACACTACCTTATCCTTCAGAGATGGATATGAAGAACTTCAAAACAGACAAGTACCAAATCAGCTGTTCCCAAAGAGCATTTCTTCCCAGCCAGTCACAAAGAGAGGCTCACTCATGCTCTTTTATAAACAAGTAAATCTAAGATAAGGTCGTAGTAAGGTGATAGTTACTATCAACTCATTCTCAGTAAACCACATCCGTTTTTCAGGCGTGTACACTAGAATGTGAAGGAAAACTGCCTTCTGCCAAAGCCTGGGAGACCTGCAAGGAGTTCTTGCAACTGGCAAAGCTGGATCTTTCTGAGGATGGCAACATTGCTCCAGGAGACAAGAAAGAGCTGGATGAGAACCATTTGCTTGCGAAGAAGTACGGAGGCTTCATGAAAAGATATGGGGGCTTCATGAAGAAAATGGATGAGCTCTATCGGGCAGAACCAGAGGATGAAGCTAACGGAGGAGAAATCCTGGCTAAGAGGTATGGAGGGTTTATGAAGAAAGACTCCGATGACGATGCCCTTGCCAACTCCTCTGATCTGCTGAAGGAGCTTCTAGGAACAGGGGAGAACCCTGAAGCGGCGCACTACCGAGAGATCAATGAAAACGACAGCGATATCAGCAAAAGGTATGGAGGCTTCATGAGAAGCATAAAGCGCAGCCCTGAATTGGAAGATGAGGCCAAAGAGCTGCAAAAGAGGTACGGTGGCTTCATGAGAAGAGTGGGCAGGCCAGAGTGGTGGCTGGATTACCAGAAACGATATGGTGGGTTTCTTAAGCGCTTTGCCGACTCCATTCTCCCTTCAGAAGAAGATGGGGAAACTTATTCCAAAGAAGTTCCAGAGATGGAAAAGAGATATGGTGGTTTTATGAGATTTTAATACCTTTCCCTTTATCCCTTTTGTCCTAAATGAGAAAGACTGCCTTATTTGTCATAACTTATTGTAACGTGTTGCTTGTACTGTACAGTTTTTTACTGTCCTTGGTTAATGATGCAAACTGCGATTTGTTGTTCCAGGTTCCGTGTTCTTTCAAGTCAAATAACTAATTTCCAGTTTAGTCAAGTTTCAGTCTGTATTGTGATTTCCATGCTAGAACTATTTTGATTACTGTATTCATTTTCTTTAAAGAGGTACTACATCTACAGTAGAATTGCTTAACTGTACATACAATAAATTCTTCATCCTAACTGCAAAAATTCTGAAGTGCTATTCTTTTCTCTGTCGTTTAATCAAATATCATCTCAATTTTTCTTTAAGCCGTCAGAGCAATGCCAACCCTTTTTTTCCATAATTACAGAATTTGTAGTGCACACAGCAGTTGAAATATACTTGTCTTTAGTTTTCTCTTTCTTAGAACACTAGAATAATAAATAATTTTGATCAGTTAACAGAATAAATATTTAAAGCCTAAATTTATAATTCATAGTGTTCAACAATTGACATTAAATAAGAAAAATCACAAGTGTGTTTGACTTTAGGCACTAAAATAATTTCTCCAGTCTACAACACAGTGATATCTTTGATTAGTTACATCTTTGATATACATCCAGTATAGAATTGTAACTTGGCCTTAAAATAGTAAACACTAATTTAAAAAGTGGTAAGATAGCTTGTGCAAAATAAACATGACCCAGAACTGTATAAAAATACCTGATTTTGCAGGGCACCTGACAAATGTTTTTCCATGGAATAGCTTTGTGTTTGATTCCTCAGCAGCTATAAATCACTTTGGCACAACTGAGGTGTAGGGAACTGCTGGTCAGACTTCTCTGTTTCAAACAAAGGCAGTATAAGTAAATCTGAGAACAAACAGAAAAGCCGACACTAACACTCTAGATCCTTTGCAACTTACACAGGTGGCGCTTACATCAAAGGCCAGATCCCATCCCAGTGTACGACTCCTTCCATAATTCTGACTGTCCCCCTCTATTCCTAGCCTGTGAGCTGTTTTCCCCCACCTACTACTCCTAGTTACTGGTCACTTCCCACCTGAATTAACATGATGAAAATTGCCTTGACCATGGCACAGCCTAAAACCTTCAGTGGCTCTGCATTCAGTATCTATACTTCAGTTTTGCACAGTACTACCTATTTTAAAAAAGGGCAAATTAATGATCTGACTCTTCTTTAATTTCAAGGCAATGGAATTGTCTAGGTGCTCAGGACTTGTAAAAATTAAGATGTGTTTCAAAATGCACTTGAAGGCCTCATCACATACAATTAGTTATGATGATTTTAGGCTTGGCCCTTAGAGGGTGGTATAGGTGGTCTGAAGGGGTCAAAGTCCTGCTGAAAGCCTGCTAAAGTGTAAGGCATTCCTTTTAATGCACTAAAAAACAGGGCACCTGTCGTGACAGGTAAAAGAATTATAAAAGAAAGGCCTCATAAAATCAGGCCTGCTCTGCTGAATTGCCAAAGTTAGCCTGTCACTTCTTCTAAGTAATTGCAAGTTCCCATGCAAAAAAAACCTTGATGTGAAAACTTGTTAGCATAACAGCCTATCCCTGGGTTGAAAAACAAATACACCTGCAATAACAAGGGATTTGTTACATGAGAATCAGTAAAGAAAATATGTAAACAATCCAATAGAGAGATTTGATGGACAAGTAGAATACCTTTTACTAACCAATAGAGTAATTGGCAAGAAACCTACTAACCAATTAAAGTTGCACACAAGGTCTGTAAAAAGTGTATAAAATGAGTTGTGATAATAAAGAATTGGCTTTTCCTGCATGAAAATAATGGAGTCTCAGCAAACATGTTATAACAGGCAGCTGTTTTCTTCTTCCTGCTGTACAGAATTGATGATACAAAATTTTTGAATCCAGAAAATACAGGTGTCTGGACAAGCTCCATCCTGAATCTCTTCAGCATTCAGTTGTATTCCCTGTTGTCCTTCTATAGAGTCCTTCAAGATGCCACCAGCCACAGGAAAAGTCTTCCCATTCTTCCCTGCATTGCGCCTGCCCATAGTGGATGGAGAACAACACATCACCTGAGTGTTTTCATCCACAAGAACCTTGGGTTGTGCACATCAGGGCTGTTCTGGAGCACAAACCCACACATGGGATGCAGCCACCACCAACAGGTTTGCTTTAAACGTACACTCCAGGAAGGACTAAAACAACATCCTTAATATGTCACTTCAACATTTAGTCACTTCTTTTCCCCAAAAAGTTACTCACCTGTAATTTAGCAAAAGAGGGACCCTTGCTGGCCTTCAAACTAAAAAAAGCATTGTTGTACCTGATAATGTAAACAATTTCCCATTGTTTTTACCCATCCTTCACATTTAACAAAAACTCGGTAATTTAACAAGGAATAAAACTCCCAGATCTCAAGAGATCTAGTATGTATACTGAGGAATGAAGTGTTTTGATCAATGAAACCTTTAAATTTATATCAATATGACACCTTTTCCACCATTTTTGTTGCCTTTTGAGCCCTAAAATCAAGAGCCAAACAAGGTTAAGTGATAAAATGCAGTTATGATTTTTAATGAAGGTCCCTTCAGGTGCACAACAATGAAACTGCACCAAAGGTGCACACGTGATATAGAGCACACAGAGTTTTATAAGTTTAGCAAATTAGCATAATTGACAAAAGTCTCCAATTAGAAACACATGTGATGAAGTAATTCCCCCTCTTGGTACAACCCCTTCTGAAGCCCGCCTTCCTTGCTTGTTGTTTATGGAAAAGTGTCTTGGGAAGGTGTCTTGACCTTGATTTCCTTAAGAAGTGAGATTAGAACAAGCCCTCAGGAATTTGTTTGTCTAATAGGAAAAGTACTGAAGTTAGGTAACTGTATAACTATGCAGTAACAGTCTACAGAGCTATGAATATATATGAACAATATATAAAAGGAAAAATCATTTTGGCATCATCTTCCATGGCATACTCCTGCAAAAGCTGGCAGCCCACATCTTGGACAGGTGCACTCTTCACTGGGTTAAGAACTGTCTGGTTGGCCAGACCCAGAGAGTGGTGGTGCTGCATCCAGTTGGCACCATTGCCAAGGATGACTGCTGGGGCCAGTCCTGTTTGATATATTCACTGATGATCTGGAGGAGGGGATTGAATCTACCATCAGCAAATTCACAGATGACACCGAGTGGGGTGCAAGTGTCAATCTGCTGGAGAGTAGGAGGGCTCTGCAGAGGGACCTGGGCAGGCTGCATAGATGGGTAGAATCCAACAATATGAGGTTTAACAAGTCCAAGAGCTGGGTCCTGCTCTTTGGCTACAACAACCCCCTGC
>WAAE01005611.1:0-24914 GCA_013400495.1 Nicator chloris | reverse complement strand
GAGTGGTTTGGCCTTCAGGGCTTTTGTTACTCTATTAAAAGTTAATTTAGGACAAAAATTATGGCTTTTTTCACGAATTGCAACCCCTAAAGATTAAATCATGATCAAGACACACACCATTTTTCAAAAAATGAATCTGTTAATGACATTTCCAGAGGCTGGATATGGAAACCACTGTGCAGTTCCTCCTGAAAAAGCCTCCTCTGCCTTCTTAACCATGCTCAGAGCAGTGACACACACTCAGATGTGCTCTAGGGCACAGGAGCTGGGTGCTATTGAGGTGCTTTTGCCAATCTTTCTGTCACCACACATTATATACTATTAGAATATGTTTTCTACAAACAACTCAAGGTGCTCTTTCTCAAGAAGGTGCTCTACACCACATGAGTGATTTGCTTAATCACTGGCAATAAACCTCACCATCTTTCACTAGCCATGTTTATGGATTCTCCAGGTTCAAGGACATCAGGAGTCTGCTGTGACCTCCTGTGACTGGCTACTCAGCCTCACCAGTGACCCCAATAACCTGAGTTCCACCAATACACACATTTTCCTTCTAGCCAAGACACCAGGAGACAGTCACCTTCAATCTCAAGGTGTGAGAAAAGTGTTCTTTTTATTGCAATTCCCTGCAGAGGTTGTGCCTCACTTCTACATTTGTCTCATTTCAGCTCCTTGCTTAAGAAATTTCTTTTTCTTCCTTAATCCAGCCCCCTCTTTATTCAGCAACAATCCAGATCTTACAAGTGTCTCAGATAAGTCATGAGATCCCTTCAGGAGTTGTTGAAACAGTTCGAATTTTTTCCTTCTGTCAGTTTTTCAGCACTGTGAATTATTCTGCCTAAGGAGACCAAAAGGACTTGCCTGTGCCAAGTTCTCTGTCACACAGGTGCTCCCCAGGTGCCCCACAGCTCAGTCCACTGCCTCAGTCTGTCTTGCTATAGGAAATTGCCACCCCAGGTGCTGGCCATAGAAAATTCCTGAACCTTTCAGCTGCATTTGAAAAGGATTCTGCCTTTGCAATACTCTTACTTGCTCCTTGAAGTGTTTCTAGCATTCCTTTTCCCCCATGTTTTATATTTATCTCATAATAGAGTCTTGCTCACTAACTGATCTCAGTGCCCTAACAATGGTAAACCCCCTCAAACAATTCTCAAACCCCTGCTCCACTCTGATGTATATAGATAAATATAGATATAATACAAAGTACTTTTTTTTTTTAATCATAGCAATGTAAACTACTTGGTTTGTTATTTTGTTTTGTTTTTTTCCCCCTCAGAGGCAATGCTCTTGTTGACATCCTGCTATAAAGGTAGTGTCCATGTTCTTTATCTTTACAGCTGTAATTTATGATGTGGCTGAGGTAACACATTCTGTGTTTGAAAAGGTGCAGTGTAAGGGATCAGGATGTGTCTCCATGGCTCTGGACAGGTGCTCACTGCCGTGGCTGCTGCCCCTCTCAGCCTGCCCAGAAACCACGTTCTGATCCAGTGGGACAGAAATACAACACTCCCAGTGAAAGCTGAAAATCATATCCAAGTACAAAAATAACTCCAGGTCAGATTTCTGCAAATCTTGTTCTCACAAAGCAGCTTAAATTTATGAACCTTAAGAAATTTAATCAGAATTACTCACGTTTAAGTCTAAACTGCATATTTTAACAGCACATTAACTTTAGGCTTTTCCCCATACTCCAAGTTCTCTGTACATTCCATTTTCAAACTATTCCAAGCTCTGAACTCTGTCTGTTGTTTTCAGTGTCTAAAGATATGAGAGATGGGCACAGTCTGAGAGACTGAAAGTAGAAGCTCCAAATTATTTTCAACCTTAATCCTCCCCCAATTTTGTATCTTATCCAATCTCTAGAAACTAAATCTATACTGCGAAAATGCTGTCATTTATACAACTGTTTTTCCAAATATTCAAATTTCCATCACTTGGACTTACTGCTGTAAATTAGCCCCTTGAACATGAAGCTATTTTCTACCAGCACATCCTTTCTCTTAATGTGATGTAAAGACAAAAGAAATGTTGTTCAGTTTTCATGGTGATTTTTTTTCTGCCAGCAGTAGTTTATTATTTCTTTCAGGTTTTTTCCAAAGGACTCAGTACAGAGAGAAAGAACAGTCAAAATTTTTTTAAAAGGCAAACTGAATACACAAAAGAGGAAAATAGAAAAAAAAACACGAGAAACAGCAGTAAAGAGAGAAAGACAAAGCATAACTGTGCAAGGGAGATACAACTGAAAAACAGAGACATAATTAGAAACTGTTATGAAGATAGAACCTCAGTGCAGGGTCTATAATAATAATAAGACTCAAATCTAGAGTGAGATACTTGCATAATATAAAGCAATAATAATGAAAAATTAAAGGAAATTAACACATGAAAAATAGAAGTTAAATACAAAAAGTGGAAAGAAACCCACTAAGTATATATGTATTTATAGCCACAGCTCTCTTATGAACTAGTGCTCTGTTTTAATGCGATGTAAAACCCAGCACATGGAAGGCAGAGATAAGGAAAATATAGGGAGAGGGAAGTATCTGCTGAAACAGAAATGTGAGACTCAGTAGTACAGAAACATAAACATTAGGGGGGGGGAAAAAAGATACAAAGAGTGGATTCAGCAGAGAGATACTGGGCCCATTTAAACCAGCAGGACTTGCAGTTTAAGGCAATATTTCACATCAAATATTCCTTAGGAAAGGAGAATCTACTTCAGATAATCTTTCTACACCTTTTCTGATAGTTACGAGCAAAGTAAAGCTTACAATTATTTCACTGCCAAAAAGACACAAATTATATTCTCAAAAAGGGTCGTTTACAGCCTCAAGAAAAAGGGCAAACTTTCTACCTGTGTGGGGAGAATATGGAAAGTAGGTGGTTGCAATTTTACCTCAGACTCTGAGCACACATTCGGAGTCAGTCTGCTGACCACACCACACTTTGGTTTGTGCTGTGTAACAGACTCTGAATGTGCAAAACTGATTCTTTTGCAGCACCAGAAATGTACCTAATGCACCTCAGCCATTAAACAGCCCATATTTGGGACCAGGCTACAGCCAATCCACACACCAAGCTCCTGACATGTGCCTTGTCCTCAGCACCTCCTGGTTTTCCCTTCTCCTTCAGGCTGCTCGGCTTGGTAATTCAGACACAGTGAGCGTTCACAGGAACACAAACTGGTAACAAGTCCATCTCACAGACAGTGCTGTTACAGCAAACTGTACATCTTTATCAATCCCTGCTTTATGAGCCCTGATTGCTGTTTCATTGGCTTTGTCAGCAGTGAAATGCAGGATCAGATCTATTGCTGGAAATGATGGGCAACAACCGAGTCCCAGCAATGACAACTGACCTTTCACGGGCGTAATTAAATTGCATCCAAATAATTTAAATAAACAGCTAAAGCCACTCAGTTGAAAATGGCATTTTTATTGAGACAAATCTTATTCCTATAGAAAAAACATTAAGTGGTTATTTTCTGAGTCTGTGTTGAAGTCCTGGCTGTGCTTTCTATGGCCAACAGAGCAGGTCCCGATTTACTCAATTGCAAGATCTGGAGTCACTGCTCTTTTATAATTGCTTTTGTGAATTGGGAATGAACTGTTTAAGCATTTACTGAGCTACCACACTTACTGTGTTTTCTGAAAGTCAAACCAGCATTTTTGCTTATAAGATATTTGCAACAGAAGGTGGTTACTGGATGTTTAGAGTGTAAATGTGGTTTATATGTTCAGTCTATTATGTGGTTTATGTGTTGAGTCTATATTATGTTTAAAAGTGGATTACTGAGCTCCTGCTCTGTGCTCTCTGCCAGAGCTGGAGTTGGAGAAGATGGATTCACATGCACCCATGTACACCATCCCCACACACAATCCCTTCTGCTTTATTACTTCTTTCAGTGATTTCTTTTGTTTGTCAAAAGGCTTCAAGTACACCCAGAGAAAATACAGCAGAGTACTGGGGCACTGCAAGATACGCAGCAAAATAAACAACTCTGACACATAAAAGGCACTACAGAGTGACAGTGGTGAGTATTGAGGAAGAATGTGAATGTCACTAAGTCCTGACTCACTGGGGAAAAATGGGAAACTCTTTGTTTTCGTTTTTTGAAACTGAAAAAAAACCCAAACAACCCACCAAATGAATAATTCAGCTGATGTGTAACTAACCTTATAGAGCAAAGGTGATTGTCCCAGCTTCAAAAGTGCAATTTTTTTGGTCACGTTTGTGATGGCTTGAATCCGGATCAAGTCTTGCATGGTCCCATACTGGACATCAACAAGCTCTGCCTGCAAAGAGGAGACAAAATTCAGGCTACAGCTACAACCACACATCCCTGAGGGTGCTCCTTGCACACAAACAAAGTTGTTTGCAAAAGCACAAGCATCTGAGCAGAGTCCTGCAATTGCCTTACCCCAATTTCTAATCAGCAATATCTGTAATAGCAAAGACCTTGAAAGTTCAATTTGACAAATAATTTTTTTGCGGTTTTAATTCACAATTCATCAGCTGTGATAAACTAACCCACCTCCTTTTTTCTTTTTCCCAGTGGTTACAAGAGATGCTGATTCTGATGAGAATTTCCCCTCATTAGCTACAGGAATTTATTTAAAACTGTGGAAGGGATACTAATTCACTTCTGTTTATTTTGTTAAAAATAATCAGAGTCCTGTAAAGTAGCTCAGGAAATGAGTGAGTATATTGGTCACTTCTGAAAATACTCAGATAACAGAAACTCCACCAATACACAGCTTTATTTTCTGGTCTCACATGACTCCTGAGCAATCTTACCTAACTCTTGAAGTATTTTCTTTTAATCCATCAGTTATCCAAGCAATACACTCAGATAACTACAGCGATAACAGACTATGCTCTGATGTGTATACTTTTATATTATATACATATTTTTCAAATTATTTAGAGTCACTTCAATCTAAAAGTGTTTAGAACATGAAGATCTTCAGCTCTTCAGTTAGGACTCTGCAAGAAAATATAGTACAAGTTCTAAGTTATTATTAAATGTCAAGCACTGGCAGTAATGGAAAAATATTTCGAGATGAGTTTTCAAGTAATTTTTAAAATATATAATTTAAGAATGACCAAGGGCATTTTTCTCACACATTTGTGGCAATAAATTCTGGCAAAAACAAAGTAAGAGGATCATCAGTCTTGTACATTACTATTTTAGAACGTTATGAAGCTCTCAGGACATCATTGAGGACATTCTGGAACCTCTAAATCCCTACACAGTGCTCACATAAAACACAAGTACAAGAAGACACAAGAATATTACATCAGTGTTTAAAAATTAAAACAAGAGGAGCAGTACAAGATGGAAAAGTTTTCTCTTTCAGTTCAGTTTTGTAACTTAAGTATGGATTCAGTGCCAAAGGCAACAGTTCTGGTTTTGGGTATCCCTACACAAACTGTTTAAATTCTAGCAACAGTTGTTCTGGATGCGTAGGATGTGTGAAATTTTAGTAGATTCCTGAACATGGGTATTTTAGGAGAGTATTTACCCTTAAAAAACTGTATCTGTGTGAGTTTCCATCTCAACATTCAAGCTGAAACCACACACAAACTTTGCCAAGGTTCCCGTCTTATTAAATTCTTCTGAATTCTTCAGATAGGTTTCCAAGTCTGTAACATGTCATCAGTGCTGTACAAACCAAGTATGTGGGAAGGCCAGCCAAAGTTATAAGACACTTCTGGACAGGAAAACATCAGTTCAACACCAAATAATGAAATGTAGAACAGGAAAGCTTGCACTTCACACTTTCTTCTGAAATATATGGGGGTTTTGATATCTAAAGAACTAAAAAACTCTTTAGCTAACAGAATTTTTTTCCTGTATGGCCACAATATTTGAAAAGTAGGATAAAATCAAGGGAAGATTTCATACTAGGGAAAGGTATTTTATATTTTACCTAATCTCATGCCTCCAGTTTTAAAGAAATAACCTCAGATAAGGAAAGGGTATTTACCAGGGTGCTTAAGTTCATAAAAATTTTACCTCTTTCGGTAGCTCTCATCTTTATTTTAATTTGTACCTATGCATATGTCATTAGATACAATAATTATTAGCATCTCAGAAGTCTGATGGCTTGAGAGGTTATGGGAGGTTATATCTAGGTTGATGTCTAGGGATATCTCTATCTAATTCCTTTGGACCCAATGCCTTCCTTACCTATCCTCCAAAGCAAAAACCAGGGCTGTCATTTTTTGTATGACAGAAAGCACGCTGACTTTTCCTGAGGCAAAATCAAACCCAAAAATGTAAGATAATGAAGTATCAGGCCATTTGCTTCCCCAGGATGCCTGTGTGGAAACGAGCTCCCTGCCCATCTCCATGGATGTGCTGCTCCTCTGCACACCCCTTTGGCTCGCTGCTTCTCCAGGGTGCTATCCACTGCTCTGTAAACAACCCAACTACATGTTTGCACAATTATTAATGCATTTAGCAAGTGCCCTTGGATGTTCTTAGTTAATTTATGGATGCAAACTGCATCTTCAAGAGCAGCTCGCCAGTCTTTCCCAGGCAACACGTGCTCAACAAAAGAGAGGCAGAACAGGAGGCCCTGCAAAAGCACAGCTCGTTTTTTAATTATGTGGAAAGCAGAAGTTGACTCCCTGCTGCCCCAAACACTCTGCAAAACATGTGCTTTGCTTCAAATTTTAAAAGTTAGCCCCAATGCCAAAGCTATTAAGTACATTCATATATTGAATGTGTAAGAAATTGCATAATGAAGGAGCAGCTGGGTGTAATATAACAGAGTTTTGTGGGCTTTCAGCACACATCTTCCACATGAAATACAGATATGTCAAAGCTCAGAGGTATACAGCATGTATAGCCTAGCACCCAGAGGTCTGCACAGTTTATATCACCATTAACTCCAGCTAAAATGACAAACAGAAATTGAATTAAAGCTTGTCTTGAGTAAAACTACACATGGCTCATCTCTGGCCAAATGAAATCAATAAGTCACTGGAAGAGTTTAGAACAAAGTCGTAACATTTTGGCAATACAATCCAGAAAGTAATAGGTATACATTAAATTATGAAAACAGTTATACAAATTATTCTTACCCCCTCCTTTATTCTGTACCTGAACACTTAAGCAAAACTTATATTAAAAAGCAAAATAGTTTGCAGTATTAATGAAATCTCATCAAATACAGTACAGCAATACTAGCTCAGAGTAGTCAGTTTTGGTTTTATTTAGTGAATGGGGGCTCAATTAATTGAGGCCCTTACTTCTAATAGAAAAATAAAATATTGAAAAAATGCAACCTCAAAATACTGGTGAAGAATCCTATTGAATCCAGACCTTCTACCTTCTTAATAATCCACTCAGAAGCTGACAGACCATTTACGATGCATGAAGGCCTGTTTTAGTCACAACATTCCTAATACCTCCAAAAATGAATAAAGATTAAATTTCCTATTATTTCTCTTCTCTGTTTTTAGAAATGCTTACAACATGACATAATCCTCATTTTACACATACCAGCTATTTGAAAAGCGAAACACCCACTCCCAACTACCCATCTTTGATAAACTGCTTTCCTGTGGTAGGATAACTCTGTTAAAAACAAAAGAGAACTCATCCTTTTATCAGGTGCCGAAAAAGAGCACTTGTCTACTTGGTTTAGCTATGCCACAGTAAATCCTCTTACCCTAAAACCGGGAAACTGCAAAAGAATGAGTTGTTTTATCCATCTGAATTAGGTACTTACTCCTCACATCATTTCAAGCTATGCTGTTTGAGAGATATGACTATTTAGGAACAAATTGTGATGTGCATTGTGGAGTTCAGTAGCATTCCCCCATGCATGAAATGAAGTAGGGGTAGGTAATAAAACAAACATTTTTAGGAAAAGTAATTATTTTCTGTTAGATGACTTATTAGTTTCTAAGTCCCGAGAGGATGCTCAGTGAGTTGTAAACATTCTATCTTAAAAATTCTAACAGAATCCCCCTAAAACAGAAAAGACAAACACTCTGAAAATGCCACAATCAAGAGAGTCATGGATTTTTATCCTGATTTCTTCTACTTATCTCCAAAATGAAACAGAATAAAAGACTATACTTCATCCAGTTATGGATGACACAGAGGAAAATAGGTCTTGCAAAGGAAAAATATGAATAACTATATGAAGCAGGTGGCAGCTGGGGTCTTGAAGATGCTGGATACTATTTTTAAACCTTGCTTTCTTGCAAATTCTGAGGCAATTAAAAGAAATAAAATAAATAGGTTGAAAATAATAACAGAAATATGTTTGTCTTATCACATTCTCATCAGTCCACTTGACCGAGGAAAGGGATTTAATAACAGCATTATACATCTGTATCCAAAACACTGCCTGAGAGGCAGACTGTGGCTGATTTGCCAGGGGCACACAAGGCAGCAAAAAGACTCAGGGAAGAAACCACTGAGGGGAAAAAAAAAATAAAAAAAACCAAAAAAGGCCAACACAAAACTCAAAGGGTACACCAAGGAAGGGATGTTTCTCACAACCACCAAGATGAGGATGCAGTCAGTGCAGATAAGAAAGCAGCTCTTAAACTGAGCTCTTAATAGCTTGGCAGAAAACAAACCCAAAGCAGCACACAGAATGGCTGTGGTGAAAAGTCTTCTCCTCTTCATGCTCCCTGTTGGTAGTGCTACAGTTCAGTAACCTCAAATGATGAACAGATTTTATCAAATACCAAGCTCCTGACCCATATTAATGAATGGATTCTGCACAAACTGTTGGGGAGCTCAGGATTGTGGAAGCTGCAGGTATGAAAATGACACAGCCAAGCTCATATTCCTCATATACCTCATATTCACAGTTCCTGCCTACCCACCAAAAGGTTTCAGAAATAGATTCCCTAAAGAAACACCAAGTATTGAAGAAAACTAAATATTTAATATTAATAAATATTGTTCATTCCTTTGAATTAAGACAATTTCTCCAAAAAGCACACATGCAATTCTAGAAGCATCAATCCTCAGTTCTGTGACTGTTCAGCCTTACTACATCCCCTCCTTCCATCCAGGCCAATGCCCTTCATTTGTCCTTCAACGTTCAGCTACTATTTTCAGGTTGTTCACAAAATAAAGGCAGCAGAAACACCCCATGCACAATCAATCACAATTAAATAACCTTCAACTAGTCATCCTGCCTAAAATAAAACTCCAAAATATATTTGCAAATTGTATCTAAGAAGGGAACAGTCTGCAATCAGGGCATGAGGCAAACTTTAATTAAACACATCGCTATAATTTATTTGCACAGCTCTGAAATTGAGGCTGAAGGCAGCATTCAGCAGAGCATAAAAGTAAACTCAAGCTGGTTGTAGATCAAAGCTGGACATCAACAAACGTGAAGAAAGCTGCAAATATAAAACCAGCTGATCTTTAAAATTAGAGAAAAGGAAGAAAGAGAAGGGGAGATAAGGGAGCTGTGCCAAATCCTTTGTTGGTGTAAACTGTTACGCTTTCTGACCAGAGCTGTTCCTATTCCAGCCAAAAGCATCCTTCAATAATCAGGGAGTCACAGCTGTCTCCTTGTGATTGTCACCACCAGGGTCCAAAATACCCATCCATAACTATTTTTCATATACTTACTGTATTTCCACAGAAGTGTTAATGTCCAAACTTGTCTTTCAACCTTTTTCCTTCACATGGTTCCAGGCAAAAAGAGTGACAGAGACCCTGTCTGAGCCCAAAAAGTAAGTAATTATATATCTGGATTAACTGAAGATGATTTTTCTCTGTTACAGAACTAAGAGATGCTTCTGACCAACAATGTCAGGGAAGATTTAAATCAGAGAACTTCATTCTTGCCATGTGTTTTACTTACAAGTCCCGGTCCTCTAACAGATTCATGATATCTTTTCTTCATGGTTGCTAGCACTTTACTCTATAGAGGCTTTCTTTTTTGTGCTTCAAAATTCCTGCCCCTACAATAGAATCCTGGAGCATTTCAATACAATATGACTCAGTGTCAGCTAACAGTCAGAAAAGTTTCTTTGTGTCTAGGTTTTATTACATAAAATTGCACGCTGCATTACAGTGAAAGCTAAAGCTGTAATTTATACTAAAACAAGAGAAAAAAAGATGTCCCTTAACCTCAGTTTGATGGAGTCTGGCCTTGCAGACAAACACATTTCATGTTCAGTCCTCCCCCTGGTCCCACCTGTCCAGCTCACACAGCCCCAGCAGTCAGGGCTCTCCTGCAGCTGCTCTCACAGGTTCCTTTTGCTGTTGCAGGACCATTTTTAAAGACACTGAGGTTAAACTGGTTTCCTTCCCTGCTTCCTACAAGTTATTGCAAGACTTTTCTCCTACCAGCTCCACGGGAGACAATCAAGATCGAAGCCTTTTTATAGCCTACAGAAGAGAGCTCTTCTGTATTTTATGGTTAAAGAGCCCCAAATAAATCTGAACTGACACAACTTGGTTCTCTTCTTTTTTCCCACTTTATTTTTTCTTACTTTAATTTTCATCACCCCAACTCTGTTCCCAATCACATTCTTTGTGTTTCCAAAAGGCAAAACTAGTATTTAATTATTACTTCTTAACTCATGATGTCCAGCAAGATATCCAAACAACATATTAAGGTAAGGGTCTTTTTCACATTTTCTAACTATATTTTCTTTCTAACTTTCTTACTGTATTTTATGTAATACATACAAATCTAGCATTTCAAGTTTTTGACATAAAACATCGTTACTTTCAGACACATTTAATGGATATTTACTTATTTTTGAATCTCTAACAACAATGCCTTTTGTTACAAAACACTGAAGGACACAAGATCAATATTATTCCAAACTTTCATTATGCAGTGCTGATTGTCACTTCACTAGGGACAAAGTTTTAAATCCTAATTGTTCTTTCTTGTATGTGTTTAATATTATTTATATCCCCCCTTTTTAAGAGTTAACTTCAAGACTATTTAGTAGCATTAGTCCCTAAAGCATAAAGTCACATTGCTCACACTTTCCTAAGAAAAAAGAGTAATCTGTATTTGCCAGCCTGCTTGGTTTAGCTTATTCAGAAGTAATTATTCATGCAAATATACATTTACAAATTACATAGACTGAGGATAAACTAAACAAAACAGAATTACTCAGCTGTGATGTGGTATCTTAAAAAAATAAATCATAAGCTACATATGTACGCAGGAAATTATAATGGTGAGATTTAAACTTGGCCTTCAAATTTTCAGTGAAAGGGGTTTATGTCAGAATCCAGTCCCATTGTGTCTGAACTCAATAAATTCTCAAGGCTGGGTGGAAGTTCCCTTGGCTTCTGTGAAACACAGGGAATGAACACAAGACATCCAGAGGCTGCAGAATGTCCTTCAGTCGTTCTTACCACACTGAATTAAAACCAGGCATTCCCTCCTAGAGCAGCTACAAGCACCAGGCCTTTCCAGAAGAAGCTTGGAGCTCACAGAAGGTATCTAAAAGCACTTTATCCACAACCAGGCTCTGCAGGACAGCTGTGGCAGGGATGGATCCACCTCGGCTGGGCAGGACAGGGACCAAACTGAGCTGGGGGAGCTCCCTCACCTGCTCAGAGGCTCGGGGTGAACAGCAGCAAAAGGTGAGCTATACCCACACACCAGAGAGGTCATCTCCTGTCTGAAGTATCAGCTCATAACAGCATCCTCTGAATGCAAACACCAGCACAGACAGAACGTGGGTCAACTGGACTGAAACACTACATGTGCTTCAGAGTCAAAGTAAAATCAAAATATTTCATTTTATAACATGTAATACGTTTGGTATTTTAATTGCTTAAAGACGAGTGTTTCAGCTTTGTCCAACTGTTTCAATTTTAGAGTCAGTTTGGCTGCATCAAAACAAAAAGGCCAGGAAACAGCCTACCATTTTCAGACTTCCAAGTCGGAATTCATGATTCAGAACTGTGCTGGTTTTGGCTGGGGTAGAATTAATTTTCTTCACAGTGCTGTTATGGGGCTGTGTTTTGGATTTGTGCTGAACACAGGGGTGATAATGGAAATGTTTTTGTTACTACTGAGCAGGGCTTGCACAGAGCCAAGGCCTTTTCTGCTTTCCCTACTCCAAGTAAGCTGTGAGTGCCTGGGAGGTGACACAGCCAGGACAGGGGACCCAAACTGACCAAAGGGACATTCCAGACATATATAACAATAAAACAGACATCTCCCTCAGAGAGGAAAATAATCATTCATATGTACAAGAGGAGGTCATCCACTGCACCAAGAGAACACTTGAACGTTCAAAAATGTCGGGGAGAATTCTATTTTCTAGATTGTAATAAATGATCTTTCACAAAGTACTTACAGCCCTTGCTTGGCCAAACATCATCCACTTCAACATAATCAGGGAGATGCCCAACCATGTAATGATGCAAACACAAAACTGAGTGTTAAAGCAGCATTTGAGCAAACAATTTGAAGAAGCAAATATGCAGTTGTGAAAAGGAAAATGACATCTTTCCCATCTCCTGTGAATTCTGTTGTTTTGAGTCATTGCACAGATTTATAGGTCTCTAAATTACATCTGTAGAAAAATGACTGGGGAAAAATAAGTTCTAAAAATATATTCAGATGACAAGAAAAGGACTCCAATAAAAACAGGGAATGTGCCTGAAGAATATCAAATTCAAGTGGCCCAAATGACTGACCAGGACAAGTATATGGATACAGAAATACAGCTGTACCTGAGAACAGTTCATCTCTGTGACTGAACAAGAATATTTCTCTGGTTTTCAACCACCTAACATTCTGGAAGAAGACTTACTTCACAAAAAAACATGTAATGTGTCATTCATGTCTCACAGATAATAAAATTGTACTAGGAAGAAAAAGTTATTTTCTGTTTCAGGCTTTCAAATTTTGTTTTTGTAAGTGCACTTAAGATTTTTGAGTTGATGTGCATCCCACTTTGCACAGTAATCTACAGGTTTTACATGGCAGCACAATCTGACTTTTCTTTCAGAAACAGCTAACCTTCATTTTGAAAATTTTGCCTACAGCAAACTTAGTAGTTCACCTTTACTCCATGTGTTTCCAAAGATTAGGGTGAAGGTTCTCCTGAATTGTGCCAAATTCCACATAGGTATTTTGAGCATTAATTTCTTAAGTGTGGGCAGAAACCACAAAGAGATTTGTGAACTTGGTTCATGTGCTCTCAGCAGGGATGGAAAAACCTGGAGAAAAAGAGGAAATCCCATGCAAAGGACAGAACCTGATGATGCTTTTTAGAGGGGGTCCCAGAAAACCACTCATCTTGTACAGTGGCACCTCAAAAGGAAAGCTACAAAATGTTTACATCATCTAAAACCTATGGAAAGTCTGAAGAGACTCTGGAATCTGGACAGCTTGATGGGAGGGAAGAGCAACCTGCCCTGACATCATATAATCAATTTTATTGCTTAAAGCAAAAGCTTTGCCATCAGTGCAGCCCATCCAGAGCTCTGGAGCTGGACAGAGCTTCCCTCATCTTCCACACAGCCTGGAATTCAGGTCAGCCTCTTTCCCAGCAGTACAGAAGCACTCAGTACTATTGTAGTAAGACCATTAGATGGTTCAGTGCCCAATAAAAGCAGCCAGGGACATTGTTAGAGAACTACCACAGAAATCTGAGCTCAGTTCCCTCTCTTAACCTGTTCTGATCCTTCCTGCCCCAGATCCTGAACAATCAACAAGATTGTTCAAACAAGCAAACAAAAAGAATAATTCTGATTCAACCACAGATTTCCTTAAAGATCCATCTTCCTGAATTCACTGGTGCCTTTCCATGAGTTTAATCTACACAAGAGACTCAATTCAGTGTATGAGACAAACACACCACAGTCACCATTAGCAATGTCCACCACTTTTAACTTCTGCTCAAGGGGTTCCCTCCATATTTCTTCAATTACCTCTACATTTTTGGTACCTACTTCACAAACATTGTCAACAATTTATCTATGCAGTGTACAGAGAAAATTACACAGTTGTTGAGACAAACTTCAGGCAGAGCAACCCTAGAGCAGCAGTGAGATCAGGATCTCAACTCGAAGAGTTGGTATTATCCTCAATATCCTGAGCCTAACACTGTCCATACTGATACAATTTCTCATCCTAGATTTTAGTTTGTGACTTTACATGATTATAACGTCCTACTTGAGCCTTTAGACATAAGAGACTTAGCGGTAAAAGGGCAACATGGACAAAAAGATGGCAAAATTTTCTTGAATAAAACGTTTTGTTAGAAAGCTGACACATTAATTCTTTTTCCAGCAATGTAAAATTTCTAGATGTTTCCTCCTAATTCATTCTCTAAAATATTCCCCAGGTGAAGATCGTGCCTGGCAAGCACTGACCTGCAGCAGGAGATACATCCCTTTTGGATGAGAAGGCAGCAGGAGCTTTCTCGCATATTTAAGCAGCTTTGCTCTCGGGTAGTTGTAGCCATTGCCAGACATCTTCCATCCTTATTCACCCCTGCCTGCCCCTTGGAGGCACCTGAGTGAGGCAGTGAATCTTGCAGCAGACAGGACTAACTCTATATGGTAACATAATTCAGTGGAAGGAAGATAAATTCCTTGAAGTATCTTCTTTCTCACGCACACCTCCTCTCGGGCCAGTCACAACCTGGTGATTGATGAGGCACCTTCCCTTTGAACTGCAGAGCTCAGGAACGCCAGAAATGATGGTGAGAATAAAACTGATATAGCTCAGAATTAATTCACATTAAGGCCCTCTTAATGAATGAGATAAACACTGTAACTAATATTCATTTCATGAGGCTAGACATGAAATTTATTTATATTTTGTGGGAGAGACAGCACATCACAATAAAAACCTAAGAATGTCTAAGAGAGAAGACCAATGTATTTTCAGTTTTATTTGCTTTGCACTATTTTTTATTTATTTATTTTAAAAGAGATACTTCTCTCCTGGGATTGCAGTTGGTAGGTGGAGGCCTAAGTGCTGTATTTCCAAACAGATTTAAAAGGGAATTTCTAAACAAAAGCTTTTTCTCAGGACATTTTAGTCCAGCCAGTGAAGAGGCTCTGGCATTTTGACAGTTCCCATCCACTTCTGCCAACAGCACCTGGAAACCAAACTTACACTTGCCAATGGTTACTGCCTGGGTCTTTTTTTTTTAAATTTGTTTTTAGCTTTTTATTCTTTTTACATTTTTAAGAATTCCATTCCTATACATGTTTTTCAACCAGCTGTATCACAGCGGCATTTTTTTTTTTTTTCATCCTGCTCTGAATGGTTTCAAAAGTCATTTGCTTCAAAGGGTTTCCTCTGAGAGTGGTCTTTTCTTGGTCTTTCCTACTACCAAGGCTGTGTCCAGGTTTAGAGCACTCCTCAAAGCACTCTCTAGAGTGCTTATTATTTGCTCTTTAATACCAAAGTTTTTTAACAAATAAGTCAGACATGCTGCAGTTCTCACCAAATTATTCTTATAATGACAGCTTTATGCTTAGTTTAGGTTACATTTAAAACCTCTCAAGGATCCTTATGCTTTTTGGTTTTTGTTTTTTTTTTTTAAAGCAAGAACTGATTTCCACTCTTTCACATGCTCATCTTAGAAGACTATATTTGGACTTTATATCACCACATCCTAAGAGAGAGAAGAAATGTTCAGACTTGTTCTGGATTTTCATTTTGAGACATTAAAAAAATATTTTAACAGCGAGACAGAGACCCCCATAGAAAAGCTTCCAATAAACTCATAGAAGAAAGTGTTTTAAGATTTTGACAAAATATTATCTAATGGTGACTGTAAAGTTGTACTGGTAGGTAGAGAGAACTCCTAAGATGAAACACTGCTGAAGCTTTAACTGGTGAGATTTATCACACTGCATTGAAAATTAAAATAGCTGCTGCTGATTCTTCTCAGCTGCCACCTCTCATCCACAAGACACCACCAATATTTAGATTTTTCTTGTCAAATTTAAAAAATAATCGAGTGAAGTATGGCAGAAGAGTGGGAGTTTTTTGCCTTTTGAAAATCTATTTAATTAGAGCAATTGTAACCCAAATCCTCATGGATGCCTGATGCCAGAGACAGCCAGGGTCAGAGCCCTGACACATAATGTTTATGCTCAGTAAATGGAATTTCCCTTCAACTACAGATGCTTCTCTACTGCTAATGTTCCTGAAGAGATTTTAGGACTTGCTTCTCTTCCTGAAAAAACAACTTTAAAAAATGAGAAACAGCAATAGCTTAATCAATATTGTATTTTATAGTCACTCATAACTACCAGAGAACTGAGCAGCATTTTAAGCAGTTCTTTATTGTTCATGCATGAAACTACATTTTTTAAAACAATAAAGTTATGTAAGTAGTTTTAGGGACAAGGATTGAGTATTATATAAATACAAAAATAGTTTGTTATTGTTCTCATATCAGTTGTATTGTTTCTTATGATGTTTTTCCTCATACTAGCAATTTTTTAAAAGCTGATATTTACTTAATAGTCCCTCTGTTGAAGGAAATTTTTGTTTTTTTTCAGCATAAGCAGGATTCCTTTGAGGCAGTTTTAAACCTCCAGAATACCAGAGAAATTTAAAAGAAAAAGATCTCTAAAACCTAATCCCAAGAGCTCACAGCACAAAAAAGTTTTCACTTGAAAATTCTTCCTCTGAGTAGAATATTGCCTTTACAAATTTAAACAGAGAAAAAAGCACAGGCATGTTATTGGTAGGTTCATATTTACTAAGAAGGGGAAGAAGTTAAACAGAGAGAGATGACGGCACCACCTAAGAAAAACATGACTTGGGATTTGGCAGAAAGGTTTCCACCTGGCCTGAGTACATTTGTATTGATGTTTGAACCAAACACCATCAATAAAGAGTGAGAGGGGGAAAGCCTGACTGGGTGGGCACCAACCCAGGTATCCACTGAACTGCAGAGGTGACATCAACTCAGGGGGTCAGATTATACCACTAAAATTAAAGAGAAAAATATTCCTTGGAGACCCATGCAATTGCACAAATTTCACTGCTGTTCTCTCACACTGGCTACTAACAGACAAAATATAACTCTACTTAGAAATGATGTAACTCCCTTTTATTTCAATAAGATTTCTGCTTGCACTAAAACCTAAAAAAGGCACCAAATCCTCTTCCCAAGCCCTCAGGGTTTGCACCCTTTAGTTTTTACCATGCAGTTGGAATATAAATAATTGTTATGGTTCAACATTGCTCCCTCTCTAATATTGTACAGAGGCTTTACTAAGAAATGCCTTCAGCTGATTCTGTGCAATGGCCTGGAAGTGCTCAGTGATCTGTTATTTCTCTAGATACCAAGATGTCTCACCTTTTGCTTTTTTATCATTTAAAAATTCTCATTAATTATTAATGGTATTATTACTAAAATGTCATTACTAACGTTTTATTAGTAAAAACATCAGGACAGCACTGACTTGCAATTATAAGACAGCAAAAGGCTCTGCAGCAGCAGCATTTGCATCTTTGAAACCCTGACCTTCAATGACACAAAAATCTTCCAGCAATATTAATCGGGGCTTTGTGCATGATGAACTACTATTATTTTTAGGGAACTGTACAACTTTATTTATTAATGGTTCTGTGATATATGCCAGAAAACTGACAGGATGTTCTGCAGGACATCTCTTCAATGATCACTTTTGGAGCCCTTGCCTGCAATTTTATATTATATAACCTTCACATTGCATTTCACAGCTTTCTATATGTAATTACAATGGAGTGGCAGCTATGCTGTAGTTAATGTTGAATGTTGTTTTCTGCTTAAAGGTCAAGTCTATTCTAAAATCCATATTCTTAGTGAGATTGTCTTGAAAATTTGCTGTGCCTACTTGGTATGCAGAGCAGTGGTCTAAACTATGATTATTTGTGCAAGAGGTTTCGGAGAAACTCTTCTATAAATAAATGATAAATAAAGCTGCACTAAAACTTCTAAATGTTACCAAAAAATCACATGATTCTTCTAATTTTTGTGTATGTGTTATTCAACCTATAGCCCTAACCATCTGCAAAACTGATCTCAGTTGCTAGGGATTCATTTTAGCTAGTGCATGTCTCTTCAGAGAAGAAATCTTAAAAAATGTTAATAAAGATAATAATGAACTAAATTTGGAATGCCTAGAAGAATTAAATGCACACATGCATCAAGATTCCCTCTAGGTTGATATTTTGCACCAATGTGCCATCAAAAATGACTGAAAGACTTAGGAAGAGAAGCTGTGATTATTTAATCTAAATTAAAGGCACTCTCTGCCTTTGGAATTCAAGATGTGCCAGTGAGCACACTGCAGAAGGCTCATTTAGAAATTTTGCCCGGGGATAAAAATAACCTGGGAAGATTTTAAAATTTTCTAAAACCAACCCGCTGACACTGATCTTAATTCTGAAATATTGTTAAGGAAATTACCACTGATTAGCTGGAGGGAAGAGAAAAGATAATAAGGGTGCACTAATCACATTTCCAGCACAATGAAACCGAATCAAATGGAGGCAAGCTTTGGGGTCAAGGACTTCCTGATGCACTGTCCCCTCCAGAGGAGCTCCAGACCTTTTGGTGCAGAGCTGGCAATAAAGAGAGCTGCCAGTGCTGACAGCAAACAGGGCTGTAAACCTGAGCAGAGAGGGAAGGGGACTGTAGGAGACACTCTTGACAGGAGTGGGAAAGGTTAGAGGAACAGCAGAGGAGAGGAAGACTCCGATCTTCCTGCAAAGGACCTGGGAAAGAAGAGGATGGTTGGGGAGAGGAGACATCTAAAGACAGCCATAAGAAAACTGGATATTGGATAAGAAGTGAGCAAACTCCCCTCCTTGTGAAAGAGGATCTGACAGCAAAATCCGAGTCCTGCTTCCCTTATTCCCCTCTTGCCAAGACTGAAGAATGGTGGGAAGATGACTGAGTGAGCTTAACAGATGGGCTTGTACCTCCCTGATTGCTTCAGGTTGCATTAATCTCTGCAGTGGGTTCTCATTTAGCTGAGAAAATGTCACCAAAACAAACGAACCGGAGCAGACTGGGACGTGACCAGCAGATGCAGAGAATCTCTTCTGCAGGGTGTGGGTAGAGGCAGGCAGGCAGCATTGCCACTTGTCTGCTCCCTGCAGCCCCTCCAAAACTCATCACAGATACCCCTGATTGGGAGTACAAATGCCTCAGATCAGCAGACATGGCAACAGAGAAGATGGCAGGGGAAGTGAGGTGACATGGCAGACAAGTCAAAGCAGTCAGGGAACAGGGACAGAGCAGTGGCCAAAATATAAAGCAGACATAATCAGGTGTTGAGAGAACTGCCTTGGAGATGAGCACAATTCACTTCTGTCCATAAACCCTCAAATAATCCCTGGCTGCATGTTCATCTCCATTTCGAGAACATGTCAGCACTTCTACTCTTGCATCCTCTCCTGGCTCCAGACCTTTCAGTACATGAAAGGTCCAGGAAAGAAACATGATGGATTGCTGGGCTTGCTGAGAGCATCCATGAGTGGAAACAAACCCCCAACCAGAAGAGAGGACCAGCAAAGGACCAACAGGGATTTGGTGCATTTTTCCAAAAGAGGCAGAGTAGTGAATCATGACAGTGCTGTATAACAGAGATCACCAAGTACCTCAGTTCAAAGCATGAGAGCAGACTTAGGATTGCCAAAAGTTCCTTATTGCTTCCATAAAGTAAAGAGTGAATAAACTGAAGGTGAAAGGAAGTGAGGAAAACTTCAGGTCACACAAACATAATTTCAAAAAATGCTTGAATACAAAGCAAATACATTTACATTTTGTTTTAATTGGTCTGTCCTTGAACGTTATTCCAACACACCAACCATGACATCTGCTAGGACTATTTCCAGTTGCTGAAGAAACAGTGGCGGGAGCAGACAAACATTGTGGACACGTGTTTGGTTCCAGAAGCTGCTGCACTCAGCAGAAGTGACTGAAACCGACTGCCCAGTGCCCCGAGTGCCACCCAGGCTCCTGCAAACCCACACAGACCCCTGCTTCTCCTTTGGTGCTCTCAGGGATCACCACTACCACCATACATGTGGGCTACTGACACCATTTACCAGTGTGGAACTGAAGGGGGACACCAGATTTTGGGGGAGGTCACAGCCCCCTCTCATCAGCTCCCGCCAGTGTTGCCCTGCTCAGCCCCCTCACTCCCCAGGGACAGAAGAACCCCACAGCTCCTGGATCCCAGTGCTCCAGGAGGCAGGAGCAGCACATTCGGATTCACCACACCACCCTCACTTGGAGACTGGCTGGATACTGTCTGACAATGCATTTTGCCTTAATGCATAAATTTGAAGCAATGTAATTTCCATTTATATGTGCACTCTGTTGGCCAGAGCAGCTTTCCTGTTTTTATCAAGCAGACAAAAGGTTTAAGCTCTATAAAAGGTGGCTGATATTTAAGTTTTAATAAAAATATATTTCAGGTATGTCATTCTTCCCTTAGGCTGACCTAGCCTACAATATATTATTTACATAACTGCTGCAATATCTATTTCAAAACTGACTCGACAGCCCTCTCCAGAACTGTAAGCTGCCCTGCCTGTCACCATGATGGGTAAACACTGTCACCTTTTCACAGCCCGATGAAATATAGAGGAGTAGTAAAGTGCACCATCCATCACAATGGCACTAAGTAGGTTTTTGAAGTAGATTTCAGATCACAAATGCTCACATTTTTACTCACAAATGCTGTTTAGACTGTTACCAGAAAGCACAAATTGGATGGCTCATATACAATGGCCGTATGATGAATGGACATGACAGGTGGTCAAAGAAAATGACTCTTGCTGTTCTACAAATAACCTTGTCAACATCAAAGTGGAGCTGTAGCTCTGCTGGTAGCCAGACTGCAATAGCTTAATGGTTTTATTTGCTTCAACTTCTAGCAAACCAAACAGACAAATGAGATACAATGAAGCAGTAGCATCCAGGCAGTATTAGCAATTCAGCCTGATTAAGTGAGACATAATAGGAATTTTCTGCTAGGGATGTGCCACATTCGAGAGAAAATTATTCAGGTTATGAGTACCTGTTATAAAAATACCTGTTCACAGGAAAACCCTCATGATTTTGCAATCACAAACCACTGCAGGATATTCAAAATACACGACTTGTAGTTCCAGTGCAAGCAATCAAGTCACTTTCTGATGGCTGAACCTAGCCACAGCCACCACCTGCTACTTCTCATTTAAAGTTTTTCTACTTCCATTAGTTTAAATAGTAGAGATTAGTGTGTAGGATTGAAAGTCAGGAAGGTTAGATCACCAGCAGCTTACCTGTAGCCTAAACAAACAGGAAAATTTCCCTTTTAGGCAAAAACTCTAGATCTAAGGACATTTCAGGTAGACTTTTTGAAGAACAGAAGAACACATCTCAAGTTTTGTAAGGGTGCTGAGGTATCTCAAAGAACTGACTGCAAAACTATGCAGAGAGTCATTCTCTGGCTCCAGTGCAAGTCTGGAGTTTTGCCAAAGCCAAGGTCCAGCCCTTGTGATGAGGATGGTGTGTGTGGGCATCATTTCTGCTGAACTCCTAAGAGAAAACTGCCCTGGAACATAATGGAAAGTGGAACACGTGCTGCTGGGAATAACAGCAGCGGATTTTCCCGGAACATTGGATTTCCTTCAATCTGATGAATTTGTTAGCAACACATTGACATTCATGAAATAAACCCTCAAAGGTCACAACCATTCTTCTCTCTGATTACAGTTACTCTTACAAAGTTACAATGAGAAAATAATATTACATATGGAGGTTTTAAGTGATGAGAAGGCAACCCTATTCATTAGTACATGGAAAAGTTAAAGTATCGTGCAAGGTAGGACCTCTTCTTGCCTACTTCGTTTTGCTTCTCAGCAACAAATTTGAAGTGGACAGAGCCCCAGAATGGAGGCTGATGACACTCAGCATGGAGAGGAGGCATGTTTAAATATTAAGATGTTCACAGTCTCCTCCTTCATAGTCTGTAAGTGTCCTAAGCCATGAACAAACACATCTCTTAAACAAGAAAGAAACCATGATGGAAAGCCCCGAGCATCAGCAGAATAATAATACAATATTTTTAAAAGGAGGAAGATGATAATAAAGCAATTAACAGTGAAATTGCAATTTTTATATTTCAGAAATATTTGTTAAGATTCACACTATTTCAGCTAGGAAGGTAAACAGAAATGATGGTCCCTTTGTGCACTCTCAAAATATTTAGCAAGAAGCTACAGGAAAACAGACAGTGAAGACAGTACACAGGAAAAAACAAGATAATCCAAGATCTTATTTCACTTAGCAAGTAACAAATCGAAATAGGTAGAATCTTTTTGCTGACAAAACTTGCTAGAGTAACTACAGTGAGATAGAGCTACAAATCGGTGCTTTCAAGAGGAAACAGAGCAGATGTGTCAACTGAGTTGTCACAGAAGAAATTATGTGAGATCCACAACCATAATTCAGAGGCTCCAGGTATTAGCCCAGCACTCCCACCAGACTCATCCTTCCTACAAGCATCCCTCAAACCAGTAGCTCCCATACATCAGCGAGGATGAAATGAAACTCTAGACACAGCTTCCAGATTTTTACACACATGCAAAGTGTGCCAATTCATAAACACAGGTACTTTAAAAAAAAAATTCACATAGTGATATGATAAACATGTGAGTGTATATCACATCTGTATATATCTCTTATGAACTATTCATATAAATAAGGTTGTAAGGTTAACTAAGATAAGTACAATTGGCCACATCATAATTCACACAATTATGCTTATTTTAAAGCTGGGCATTTCAGCATATTATCAATTGGATTTGATGATCTCAGATGTCTTTTCCTACCTAAATAATTCTGTGATTCTATGTGCAATTTTCCAGTCAGGTTCAGCAAAAGCTGCTGTTTCCTAACTCTATTTCACCACAAGTGACAGAGACAAATGGCCACGTTACCTCAAGAGTTCCTTTGGCAGAATAAGCTGCGTATGAGTACAGGAGGTCTTGGCTGAGAAGTGTTTTGGGGTCTCTGCTGCACTGTTGTCCACTTGGATAAAAGCATTCCCCGCTGTTTTGCAGCGTTACTGTGTTTGAAGAAGGGCCTGGCAGGTCAAGCAGAACGGAGTAATTCACCAGCTGGACATCTTCCAGGCCTTGGGAACGCCACTGACCCAGGATTTTCATTGCAATGTCTGCATCATCTTCTCTGGGGAACTCTAACAAATCTCTGGAAAAAATACCCACACAAGTAAACACGGGCTTAGTTTATTTCCCACCAGGACTCTTGTACCTTAGTATGCATCTGTGCATGACTTTATTAAAAACCTATCATCAAACATGCAAAAAACCCATACAGCTTTCATTTTTTTGCAAATATTTTCTTACCAAGTACGAGACAAAGGCAACTGCTTTTGGGGAAATAAAAATAAGAAAAAAACTGTATGTGTAGGAAACACACCCAAATGAAATAAAGAATCATGAAGAAATTATCACAGTAACTGTTTCAAAATTCATGTCGTTCGCGGATCACATTTCTAAAAGAGCATAAATTTAACCAATCTTTAAACATGAAGAAGCCAATCTGAAGTAACATCTCAAGAATGTCAGGGTGGGCATGATGCTGAAAATTACTTATAATTACATAGTTATAATTACATTTTTGGCTTGAATTCATCAAGGAAAGCAAAGTGGAACTGTTCCCTCAAATAATGTGTGCTCGGTGTCAGCGAGTTCTTCGCATTTCCTGCCTGCACTGCAGGATTACCTGAGCCAGCAGCTTGGCCAGCACAAAAGGCAAACATGGGAATTATTTTGGCAGCATCCACCGATGGGTCAGTGAGAACTCAGGTTGGTCTGGGCTTGTATCACTGGGTTTGCATCACTTTCAACACTGGCTGGCACAGGGGCCATGGGATGAAGGCACAGAAGGACCACCCTCCTCCCCAGCACATGCCACAGGATTCCAGATGCTGAAACTACTGCCATGAGAACTGCAGAGGATGGGCTTGCTGAAGGAGCAACTGAAGGCTTTCCCTGCTTATGCAGGCAAGCAGTCAAGTAAGCAAAGAAGGACAGAAATAACATTTATTACTCAAAGAAAAGCACTACCCACGTGCAGCACAAAAAATTTATGAAATATTTGCTGAATTTTGTGAAGTTGGGTTTTTGGGGGCATTTTTTTTTATGTGCGTATGAAGCTCTCAGGACTGAAAAGAAGACTGAGGATCACAGATGTATTGATTTCCAAGCACAGAGATACTGACACTGCCTGAAAATCTTGTCCACAACCTCCTCTTCCCAAAAAAGCCACTAAACTTAACTGCTGTAAGGTCCTCAGCAGAACTTCAAACAATACCATGGCTGTCTTGCACACATCAAAAATAAACAGTTGAATAATGTATAGTATTTTTCAGCAAGCAGTAAGTATCTGAGAATCCCACCAGATGCTTTCCAGGTACCCCTGCAATATCCAAAACCAATGTTGCAGGTGGGAAGCTCCTGGCTAAAGGTACTGGCACTGCTTCAGAAAGGTCTGCCCTGCCCCCAGGGAGAGCCCCAGCAAGCAAAGCTTATGATGGAAGTCAAGCACAAGGGATCCCTTCTCCACCCATCTTGTGGAGAACATTTAAAAAATGAACATTTACTGCCTAGACAACATCAAAAGCCTTAAAAGGGCAGAAAGTGAGGTTATAACATCCATTATGCCTAGAAATGGCTCAAAAATTACCTACGCCATTCAAATGCCTAATGCCCATCATCCCATTACATGGGTGGAACGTTTATTCCAACATGCAAAAAGCTTTTTTAAAATAGACATTTCTTTGTATAAATGTGCTTTTTATAAAATCTATTTGTTCAAAGCAATATGTTGTATTCCAGGCTGCACTGCTCCATTGAGGCTGTTCACACACAAAGTTCAAAATCTGTACAACA
>WAAE01005609.1:14549-26258 GCA_013400495.1 Nicator chloris | reverse complement strand
ACCCAGGGGACGTTGCTGTGCCAGCTGGGTTTGGCTCTGGAGGGTGGGCGGGCAGCGAGCCCCGGCTGCCCAGGCACCAGCTGCTCCCTAAAATGGGCTGGAAGGGCTGAGAAAGCAGAGAAACTGGGCTGTGTTATAGATAGGGACCAAACCAACCGAATTAGAATAGAAAAGAATTTATTGATTACAAAATAACTTCGATAAAGCCACGATCAAACTGACAGAGTGCCGAGCCCGGGAAGTCGGCACCGGTGAACAGAGTGTGTCACATCTATCTCGCCAACCCCTCTGTCCACATTTTGCCTGTCGGCTTCTCAGCTTTTATACCCAAAAAACAGCCCCAGGCTTGGGTTTGTAATAGGAACAATTGTCTTTCTTGTGGTGCAGATGAAATTCATGGTGGACGAACACCGGTCCTGCTGAAAAGATTCCTCGGAAGGGATGATTCTCTTGATTCATTTTTAGATGAAGTTTCGGGTGGATGCTGAGGAGCTTATCCTTATCAGTTGATAGGATCATGTGTTAAGCAGCGGTCGTTGGCCATGGGCATCTCCCGAGCTGACTCTCTGTCGTTTCTTCAGATGCAAATGTGGTTCCCCGTCTGAGTTTCAAGGTCCCCCTCAAAACAGGCTTCCCGTGAAAGCTTACAGGCACAGATTCTAACTCAGAATATTAAGTTATATACAGTATAACAAACACACAAGCAGGAATCATTCCTACACATATACAACAGCTGGATTCAGTCCAGGATGGCATTTAACTGGCATGGGGAGAGAAAGGAAAGGCTTCCTGCAGATCCTGGTGTTCTGTACGGAGCAGCACGTGGGGTCAGCGCTGGAAAATGGGATTTTTCTCGCTGCTCTGCTGGGGGATGTGGGAGCAGCTCACCTTTCACCTGGCTGGGACCCAATTTCACCTCCTGGGAGGCTGGGGATTGCAGCAGAGACCTCCCCAGTGCAGGGCTCGGAGGTGTTTCTGGGTCAGAAAGGCTACTGAGGGTTTAAAAGATTAAAGCCTTTTTAAAGAAAAGGCTTTTTTCTCCCTCTGTTTTCATCGTAAGGCAGGTTCCGTGTGCTCTTGTACATGCTTGTAATATTTTTGATTTTATTCTTAATAATTTCTGTGTTCATTTAAATGTAAGACTTGGAGCAGATAGAAATAAATCACCCGTAAATAGCTTTGCTAATGATCAGAAATGGTGAGGAAGAGAGTTGTGAAAAATCAGATGGAGGGTAAAGAGAGTTCATCTCTCCAAGACAGCTGAGAGTTTTCAATGCAAAACACTTAACTAAGGGAATATTACCCTTTAATTGCCCTGAATAAGTCAGGCTGTGCCATTGATTAGATTCAGTGAGTAAATCTAGGTGTGCTGTATTTTGTATTTTGATTAAAAACAGGGTAAAAGCAAATGGTCTGTGGTGTTTGGCTGTATCTGTCCAATTAGATTCTGTTATTGACCCCCCCTCAGGAAACATTTCTGTGGCAGCCCTTTAATTGTTTATCTTTCACATGAAAGGTTATTTGATGTCAAGTTCCTTCCCCTCCCAGAGCAGCTCCTGCTCCCTTTGATGGAGTCAGCAGTGGGATCTGGGGATGGTCTGGGGAGCCCTGAGGCTCCCTGGGGATGGGGAAAAGGAGCCAAAAGCAGGCAGAGACCCTGGGGAGCCAGGGAAGGGGTGGGCATGGGCTGGGAGAAGGATGCTGGAGCAGGCCAGGCTTCCTTGGCCGTTTCCTGGCGATGGGATGGGGCTGGAGCAGAGCTGCTGCTGGCCCTGCAGCAACAAGAAGCTCCACCATGAGAATCCCAGACTGGCTTGGGCTGGAAGGGACCTTAAAGATCACCTCATTCCACCTCCACCATGGGCAGGGACACCTCCCACTAGCCCAGGTTGCTCCAAGTCCTTTCCAAGCTGGCCTTGGACACTTCCAGGGATGAGGAAAGTCCCCTTGGAGCAGCTCTGCATGCCCTGGGAAGGTGGGCGATGGCCAGGGCTGCAGGAAAGGAGATGAAAGGTGATACCAAGGCATTCCTGGGCTCTGCAGCACAGTGCAAGCAGCAGTTGGATGCTTTCAAGTCGATTGTTTCAAAACATATCTCGGGATGAATTAATAACCAGCCACAGCTGCCACCTTGTTAACACGGGGAAGCGGTGCCTGAACAGCTCTGTGTGCCTGAGACACAACGTGAGGATTAATCCTGGCCTTGCTCTGCTCTTGGACAAGTCACAAAAGGCCTGGTGGTGGGAATCCACATGGTGTGGATGAGAGAATGCCCCGTTCTGCAGCTCAGGGCACTAATCCCCTTGCAGGACAGCAGCCTTTGGCTCCTGCGCCTGTCAGAGCTGCCAATATTCCCCCTCAGATCCCTGCACCTCGAGAGGTGGCCCTGCTGTCACTGCCTGGGGACACCAGCACGGGGGAGGAAGGAGGAGAGAGCCCCTGGGTGCTCAAAGCCAATACAGTGACCCCATAGGATTTTAGCTTTTCTATTTTCCATCTGTCTGTAACCCTGCAGTTCTTTAGTGTGTAACTCCAAACTCCACACACAGTGTGAGCTGCTGTTCTCCCATTGTGGTCAGACACAACAATTCCTCTCCAGCCTGGCAATCAAGGACCCCTCACTGCCTCAGCCCTGAGAGATGGAAACAAAAGTGACTTGGGGCAGCAAATGGGGGTACATGACTTCATTAGCTGGAGCTGTAATTGGAAGATGAACCCCAATCTGCAAATGGCCCAAACTGATCAAAGTGTGCAAACCTGTGACCCTTTGTGCATTTGGGGTGCAGCCCCTGGGGGGCTTTGTCTGCCCTAAATGTAGCTGAAGGCCCGTCCATAAATACACCTGCTTTTTATTCCCTTAATTTTTTCTGGCATCTGTTTTGAGGTACCCCAAAAGGCATCAATAAGGAGTGAACAGAGAAAGGTTGTCCTGTGATACCCAGCTGTGAGCAGGGACAGCAGCTCCAGGGTGGCTGATGGAGCAGAGTCACCTGGAACAGGCCTGAGAGATGCTGTTGGGGATTTAGGAATTGGCTGTTTGGGTATTTTAGCATGCTGGGTACATCCTGCTACAAGTGCCAGGTCCGGGGTGGGAGCAGCTGGGGGCTGAGCAGAGCTCAAACGTTTTAGGGAGAGCACTCCAGGGGCTGGAGAGTTTGTGTGGGCTTTAGATGTTTGAGGTGGAGATCACTGTGGCCCTGAAAGTGCCCCTCAGATGCCTCAGTTTCCCTCTGTGCAGCTGTGGGAGCCTTGTGCTGTCACATTTAGGGGACGTGGATCTTTCTGTGCCCGGGGCACTCCTGGGGCCAGGCATGGGCACTGCTCAGGGGGTGCTGGTGAAGAGCCCCGTGGCTGTTTTTAACCAGAAGGCTCAGGAGCCATGTGAGAGCCCCCTGTGAGCCCCTCCTGAATTTCTGGATGTAATTCTGGCACACTGTGTTGAGTATTTCGTTTCTCTTGCCCTCCTGTTACGTCTCTGTGGGCGCAAGTGGCACTGACAGACGGTCAGACGTTACAGCAGTGAAATGCTGGAGCTGGAACGTAAAAATTGATTTGATCTCTTGGCTCCTCCTGCTTAATGAGTGAGCCTGGAGCTCGCTGGCTCTGTGGATGAAGGGCTCAGGGCACACAGAACTGCCTGTGAGACTCTGGGGGCTTTCCCTGGGGGAAGGAGTTTGGTTTTCCTGGCAGCAAACAGATTTTGAGTCATTAAAGCATCTCCCTGTGGCAGAGCCGGTGCTGTACTCTGTGCTTGGGTTCCAGCTCGCTTGGGAGCACTGGGAAAGGTGTTGCACACCCAGGAAGGCTCTGCTTTTTCAGGAGCAGTTTGTCACCCCTTTTGCCTGGTGTTTGTCACCGTATCCAAAGTGGAGTTTGTCCTGGATCCTCCTGAGCGAGGCAGAGCAAACAGAGGCAGGCCCTGCCCTGCCCTGAGCAGGAGGTAATGCAGCAAACGCTCAGGGAAGGGTGGCTAATTGGTTGTATTTCAACACATTTCATTTTGAAGGGCTTTGATCATGGCATGGAATTGTGGATCTGTCGCCAAGTTTGGGCTTCAATGGAGAAATAAATGATAAACGATCATTTGGCAGCAGTGAACCTGCTGCACTCCCTTTGCATGTTTATGTGGTTTTCCCTTCTCCCATCTGTTCCTTCCCCCAGCTCCTCCCCACGGGCTCTGCAGCCCCCCTTGCCTGGCTGACAGCATTCCCAGCCTCACAGAACCATGGAATATCCTGAGCTGGAAGGGGCCCATGGAGCCCTCCCTGGATGGGATCCGCTGGCTGCAACCAGAGACGTTTGATTGACAAGATGAGAGCTGAACAACAGCCCCTAAACCTAAAACCCTGGCATTGCCCTAAAAATTGCCCCAGGCCCTTCCCCACGCCTCCTTTTTCTCTGTTTCCAGACAAATGGTGCTGCAGGCAACACCTGGAATTGGCTTTACTTCATCCCCCTCATCATCACTGGCTCTTTTTTCCCTCCTGTTGGGAGGGGAGTGCTGAGGATGAGTTTCCTTGTTCCCTCAGGCCCATCTGCAGAGATGCAGGGCAGGAGAACAGGGCAAGGGGAGAACTGAAAGCAAAGGGAGAGAAGAATGGGAAGACAAAACAGGGAATGAAGAATTGAGGTGGGATGTCAAGTATTCCAAAGGCCTTCAAAACACTAATTGGGCGGCTCAGACCTTTCCCTGCATTTCTGCTCCCTTTTTCCCAGCCTGTTTCTCCTCAGATCCATTTGTCCCTCATGTGCTGGTTCAGCCTTAGCAGGGGGGTTTGTGGTGAGGTTGGTGAGTGCCCATTCCTCTCCTCTGAGTCACTGATCATCTGACACAGACATTTCTGATGGTGTTTGCTATTTGGAGAGATGCTTGTCTCCTGTTTGATCCGGAGCCTGTTCCTGGAGGAAGGATTTGTGCAGACACGCACCCTATTAACAAACCCAGGGTGATTTACTGGTGTCAGTGCTAGAAATGTTATCACCTGTGAGAAATACTCGGACAGTTTGGGGTTTGCTGTTCATTGGGTGACTTCTTATACAGAGACTTTTCAAGTGGTACCAAGTACATGCAGAGTTGAGGTAAAACACATTGAATGTGCTTCTTTTTCTGAGTCCTGCAGGCAAAATTATTCTTGGAAATATGATTTGGAACATTGGCCAAAAAGCATCACAGATAATAAGTTAAAGGCACCAATATCAGTTAGAATGAACACAGTTTTTCCAGTTGTTTGAGAGCAGTTTTCTGGGGGCTCTGCCTTAGGGCAGGGAGGGGAGCTCAGGGTTCCTGTTTTTCTTTACCCTCTGCAGGAGGAGGGAGAAGGACAAGGAGAATGCAAGAATTTACTCGTATCAGTGCTATAAATGTTATCACCTGTCAGAAATGCTGTGATGTAGCTTTTGCCTGTTCATCGGGTGACTTCTGATACAGAGATTTTGAGGTGGCAGCAAGTACACGTGTGGCTGAGGCAAAACACATCTAAAGCATTTCCTTCTGTGAATCCTGCATGTAGGAGAAGGGAATGCAGGTGAGCTCACCCCTGATTAGTAACAGCTGTGTTAATTACCCAATTCAGCCTCACCCCTGATAAGTAACAGCTGTATCCAATAAAGATCAGTGAGATAAAAGGGACTGGGTGAGCTGGGGAGGGAGGAGTAACCTTGGGGAAGAGGGAATGGGAGGATCATGAGGAAGAAGGGTCCTGTGGTGAGAGAGTGAGACAGTCACAGCTGTGAGGTCAGTCTGGGTTTGCAGTCAGAGCCTGTTGTTGGAACCTGCAGTCACAGTCTAGCTGGGTAAAAGCTGCAGTCACTCCCTGAAAACCAATCCCTGTAGTCACAGTCTGGCTGGGTAAAAGCTGCTTTCACAGGCTGTAAACCAACCCCTGCAGTCACAGTCTGGCCAGGTAAAAGCTGCAGTCACTCCCTGCAAACCAATCCCTGCAGTCACAGTCTGGCTGGGTAAAAGCTGCAGTCAGAGGCTGCAAACCAATCCCTGCAGTCACAGCCTGGCCGGGTAAAAGCTGCAGTCAGAGGCTGCAAACCAAGCCCTGCAGTCACAGTCTGGCCAGGTAAAGGCTGCTGTCACTCCCTGCAAACCAAGCCCTGCAGTCACAGTCTCCAAACCAACCCCTGCAGTCAGAGCTCAGCAGGAAATCCCCAGCAGTCAGAGGCTGCAGGGGAAACCTCCAGCAGGAGCTGCTGCAGCCAGAGGCAGGGAATGGTTCAGTCAGGATGGCTGAGCTGTGGAGAGGAATAAACCAGGACCCTTTTCATGCCGTGAAGAACAAGCAGTCTGTGTCTGAGCTCATTTCTACCCTCTAACAAGAGGGCTGCTGCAACACTGCAAGCAGAGTTGCTCTTGGGAATATGATTGGGAACGGTGACCAAAAAGCATCACAGATAATAAGTTAAAGCACCAATATCAGGATTAACACAGCGTTTGCTTGGTGGTGTTTGAGCACTTCTCTGTAGGCTTTGGGCAGGGAGGGGAGCTCAGGGCTCCTGTTTTTCTTTACCTTCTGCAGGAGGAGGGATAAGGATGAGGAGAATGTGTTTAGGTTTTTACTTTCTTTTTGCTCCCCTTCTTCCCTTCCTTCCACCCAACATCGGATCCTCAGATTGCTGCATTCTTCTGGCACAAGAGAGGAATTTGCATTTTCCTCAGCACTGGAGTTCTGTCAATGGCCATGTGGCGTTTTCCTTTTCAGCACTTCCCCAAAGAGCTCCCTTGTGGCTGATGAATGCAGAAACTGTCATAAACTCCACCACCCTTCCCTCCCGTTCATCTGCCCCTGCTGCCTGCTCAGGGTGGGTTTGGCTGACAGGAGCCCGAGGTGCTGAGTGAGCAGATGTGGAATTCCATCATTCCAGAGATCCTGGGTTTCTTGCAGACTCCTTGTCTGTGTGTGAGCAGATTCTGGGCTCCCCTGCAGCCCGGCTTTAGGGAAGGCTGTGGTTCCCTGCTGCAGTGGCTCTGTTCAGGTGGAAATGAGGTGCTGAGGGAGTTAGAGCCCAGGTGGGGAGGGAGGAGGCTGCTGTAGAGATTCTGCACAGGATTAGGCCACCTAAAGATGTGTTCTGATCCTGCAGTGGGGTCAGCCTGGAGCTGTGGAATTGTTTAGGCTGGAAAAGGCCTTTAAGGTCATTGTGCCCCCAGCACTGACTCATGTCCTCTACATGGCTTTTAAATCTTATCAGGGATGTGGACTGCACCACTGGGCAGCTGTGCCAGGGCTGGGCAGCATTTCCATGAAGGAATTTTCTCCAATATCCAGTCTAAACCTCCCCTGGCCCAGCCTGGGGCCGTTCCCTCTCCTCCTGTCCCTGTTCCCTGGGAGCACAGCCCGACCCCCCCGGCTGTCCCCTCCTGGCAGGGAGTTGTGCAGAGCCACAAGGTCCCCCCTGAGCCTCCTTTTCTCCAGGCTGAGCCCCTTTCCCAGCTCCCTCAGCTTCTCCTGGTGCTCCAGCCCCTTCCCAGCCCTGTTCCCTTCCCTGGACATGTTCCAGCCCCTCAATGTCCTTGCAGTGAGGGGTTCAAAACTGGATGCAGGATTTGAGGTGCTCCAGCACAGGGGTGGCTGCTGCTCTGGCCCTGCTGCATACACCATGGCTGGCACAGCCCAGGGGCCACCGGCCTCTTGCCTACTTGGGCACACCTGGGCTCATGTCCAGCCACTGTTACAGCACCCCCAGGGCCTTTCCCATCTTTCCAGCCCCTCTGGCCCAGCCTGGAGCTGTGACCCAAGGACAGGACCGTGGCTGACCCTCAGCCCCTTGGTGTGACCCCAGGGATCACAGGCTGAGCCTGTGCAGGGCCTGCTGCCCTCCAGCACATCCACGTCCCACCCAGCCTGGTGTCACCTGTGAGCTCCATCCCTGACACGTGGCTGTGTCAGGCCAGCGTGTCATGAGCCCCACAAAGGTGCATCAGGCTCTGAGGGATGCCAGCAGCCTCCCAGAAATGGCTGATAAAAATTAGTGAGATGGCTGATTGGAGGTGTTTGGGAAGAGCAAAAAGGTTTTAATTAAAGTGAAAATGACAAACTATACAGAACAAAAGAATAAAAGCTGTGCACAGTGCAGGGAGGTTCCTTGCACCTGCTAAAACACCCCAAAAAGCCCCGAGAATCTCCCTGCTCTCTCTTAAGTATTTAACGATCTCGGAGGGGTTTTGGCAAGCTGCCCAAGAAAAATAGCTCCATTTCTGGAGGAACAGCTCAAGGACCCAAGGGGTGCTTTTGTCCTGGCACTGAGCCAATTATGGTGAGAGAAGCATAGAATTTTCTGGTTCTTCTTCCTTAAAAGTCCAGGGGTGAGGCTTAAACTCTTTTCCTAATATGGGAACCCCTGTTAGTGTGGGGGCTGCACAGCAGCATCCCCTCCTCAGGTCATGGACAGAGACAGCAGAGGGATCTCCCCACCGGAGCTGAGGAAAAATCATGGTGTGGATGTTGGGATAATCAGTTCTTTGGCTGGAATTTCAGCTGGTGAACACAGCAGAACTGGCCAGAACAGCAGTGGTGGACACTCCTATGGAATTCCAAGAGGAATCTCCTCTGCCCTGCAGGTTCTGTGTGGTGTTTTCTTTCTGAGCTGAAATAATACTTGTCTCTCCCTTTCCCCTTTGTTTCCAGACAAACGACGCTGCAGGAAATACCTGGAACTGGCTTTACTTCATCCCTCTCATCATCATTGGCTCTTTCTTCATGCTCAACTTGGTGCTGGGCGTCTTATCAGGGTAAGGCACTCCTGGATTTCTGTCCCCACTTGGTCATTAAAAGGGAGGATGCGTTGATTTTAGCACTGGGGGGATATTACTGAGAGAGGTGGGTGACACATCACACTGTGTCCCCTCCCCACATGTCCCACCCTGTCCTCTCCTTGCAGGGGATATTTCTGCAGAGTCCTAGGATGGGGACAGGCTGGTGAAAACCCCTGAACTGAGATGGTTCTGAATCCTGACCCAAGAGTGAAGTGAACTCTGTGGAATTAGACTGATTTGGGTCAGTGCAGCCAACACTTCTGTGTTGCCTTGAAAAGCCATCAGGAACCTGCTGGTGCCAATAAAATACTGGAGTGGGAGATGGAAATGCTGATAATGCATTTGGTGCAACTGTGCAGCCTGGGGAAGGGGAAACTCAGACTCAAGGCAATTAAAAGATCTCAGGTTTAGGATTTTTTTGGTGGTTGTTGTTGTTTTTTGTTTTCTTGGATTTGATTTTTTGTTGACTTGTTTTGTTTGTTTGATCTCTACCTGCTTGAGGCAGTGTCTGGATTTTGGGGACACGCTGGTCCCTTGATGCTCAAACCCCAGGGGTCAGCTGGGTGTTTGTGGCAGCTGAGTTTTGGGTTTGCACCTTTGCAGGAATCAAGGTGCCAAGTCTGAAGCTGGAACATTCCCAGCATCTGGGGAGATGTGATCTGGAATTAACACACTCCAGGACTATAAAGCTCTCAGACTTTGGCACCTCATTCTGCACTGTGTTTCTTCCTAGATCATGCAGGTAATTGAGATCACAGAGATGTATTAAAATCTGGATTTTTTCTGCCTCTTGGCAGCAGGGGAAGAAAAGATGAATTGTTGCTGCTGTGTGGTAAAAGCCCTTCAGTGCTGCACCTTCCCTCTTCTTTTTTAGAGTGACTGGAGAAGGGAAAGTGCTTTCCAAAGAACATATCAATGCTGATTTGTATTATTTTGTTATTATTTTTTCTCCTCAAAGCACAGGCTGTGGGCAGCAGTGCAGTGGTGTTTGAGGAGGGGAGAGGGCTGTGGGTGAGGCTGTGTTGCATCCCTCAGTGCAGGAATAATAATCACCATCTATAACTGATCAAATCCATTTATAACTGGTCAGTAACTGACCAAAGCCATTAATAACTGATCAACAACTGATCAAAGCCATTAATAACTGATCACCAACTGATCAAAGCCATTAATAATGGATCAAATCCATTTATAACTGACCACCAACTGATCAAAGCCATTTATAACTGATCAAAAACTGATCAAATCCATTTATAACTGGTCAACAACTGACCAAAGCCATTAATAACTGATCACCAACTGATCAAAGCCATTAATAACTGATCAAATCCATTTATAACTGGTCACCAACTGATCAAAGCCATTTATAACTTATTAACAACTGATCAAAGCCATTTATAACTGATCAATAACTGACCAAATCCATTTATAACTGATTAACAACTGATGAAAGCCATTTATAACTGGTCAACAACTGATGACCAACTGACCAAAGCCATTAATAACTGATCACCAACTGACCAAAGCCATTTATAACTGATCAATAACTGACCAAATCCATTTATAGGGCATCCTGGTGTACCAGAGGCTCTGTCTGATGGCTGATTCTCAGGGCTAACCCCATCAGGGCTGGGTGTGGTTCATTAGGTGCCTCATCCCCCTCGTTCCACAGTGGGATTTAAACCAACCCCCAACCCTGCAGGCTCCTGTTCCTTTGTGCTGGAATCAAAGGGGTTTGGTGAGCAGGAGCTGGAGACCTCTGCCTGACTCTCCTGGAAGCCTCTGCTTGCTTGGGGAAAAATATGAATATTATATAAGTGTGTCTCCTCTTAAAAACACAGCTCTGTGCAGGATCCCCTTTGTCAGTGGTGAGGATGAGAGGATCTTCCTCACAGAGGGGAGCTTTTAATTCCTGTTTCACAGAGTGGTTTGACGTCCTTGCCTGGAATAATTCCTGGGGACAGGCTGAGGAAATAAACATCACAGCACAGGTGTGGAGCACAGGGCTCCTGGTGGGCTTGGAGCTGCTGAGCAGGGAAGGAAAAAGGTATCAAATGTAGAAAAAACCTTCCCAGTGAGGGTGGGCAGGCCCTGGCACAGGGTGCCCAGAGCAGCTGTGGCTGCCCCTGGATCCCTGGCAGTGCCCAAGGCCAGGCTGGATGGGGCTGGGAGCAGCCTGGGACAGTGGGAGGGGTCCCTGCCCATGGCAGGGGTGGAACCAGATGAGATTTAAAGTCCATTTAAACCCAAAGCATTCCATGATTTTACATCCACATGGAGGAGTGATGAGGAGACACCAAAAAAAAAAGGAAAGCCCCTCAGAAAGCAGAGACTGTTGTCAATGTGCTCTGCAGCCAAAAGCCCAGACAGCACTATGGAAAAGAAGAAAAAAATAGGAATTTCTTTTGGAGTTATTCTTTGCCTGGGATTCTGCATGGAGAAAGGCATGGAGAAGTTGACTTCCATAGGATGGAGCTTCACTCAGGGACACAAACCCATCACATCCCAGGGACAGCATCAGCCCCAGCTCCTGCCACGGAGACTCCTGGCAACACCTCCCCTTCCTGTTTCAATAAAACAAAGTTGATTGAGGGTTAGGGAATGCACAAACGGGCCCTGAACGGGATGAGCTCAGTAATTGCTCATCTGCTGCTGGTGTCCATGCCCTGTGCACGTCATGGCCTTGAACGTGGTCCTCCAGGATCCGAGGGAATGCCGTGCTCTGCTCTCCTTCCCTGTTGGGGAAGGTGATCCAGGGAAATCTTCTAAATGTGATTGCTTGGCAACAGGTTCTGAAAACATCAAGCCTGTCAGTGAAATAGAAATGACAGCAGTCTTTGAGATGTGAGGTGTGCTGGAGCAGAAGACAGGATATTGGGCAATACCTCTGACCATGAGGGAAGGGGCCTGCTGAGGAGGCAGAAGAGGGGATTTTAGAGATCAGCATT
>WAAE01005609.1:0-14231 GCA_013400495.1 Nicator chloris | reverse complement strand
AAAAAAAAAGGAAAGCCCCTCAGAAAGCAGAGACTGTTGTCAATGTGCTCTGCAGCCAAAAGCCCAGACAGCACTATGGAAAAGAAGAAAAAAATAGGAATTTCTTTTGGAGTTATTCTTTGCCTGGGGTTCTGCATGGAGAAAGGCATGGAGAAGTTGACCTCCATAGGATGGAGCTTCACTCAGGGACACAAACCCATCACATCCCAGGGACAGCATCAGCCCCAGCTCCTGCCACGGAGACTCCTGGCAACACCTCCCCTTCCTGTTTCAATAAAACAAAGTTGATTGAGGGTTAGGGAATGCACAAACGGGCCCTGAACGGGATGAGCTCAGTAATTGCTCATCTGCTGCTGGTGTCCATGCCCTGTGCACGTCATGGCCTTGAACGTGGTCCTCCAGGATCCGAGGGAATGCCGTGCTCTGCTCTCCTTCCCTGTTGGGGAAGGTGATCCAGGGAAACCTTCTAAATGTGATTGCTTGGCAACAGGTTCTGAAAACATCCAGCCTGTCAGTGAAATAGAAATGACAGCAGTCTTTGAGATGTGAGGTGTGCTGGAGCAGAAGACAGGATATTGGGCAATACCTCTGACCATGCGGGAAGGGGCCTGCTGAGGAGGCAGAAGAGGGGATTTTAGAGATCAGCATTGAGGTTTAGAAGGTAGCCCTTATGTAAATCTAGTAGTTCTCATAGGCTGTATGTAAATTCTGTAGGATTTGTGTCTCACACCGGTTGGTCACTGTAAATAGAATATTCAACACGGAATGGGATAAAACTGACTGTAACAGGAAATTCTCTCTCTTGGGACCACGCCATCAGCTGGGACTGGCGGCTGAGAGCAGGGCTCTGTCACCCACGGCCCCTGGAAATAAACCACGTGTTCCATGAGCAGCCTGTCCCCAGAGATCTCTCAGCCCACCGTCAGGGTGTGCCTCTAACACCTCCCCTCCCATTCCAGAGAGGGAACAGAGGGCAGAACTGAGGGATGTGACGCCCCCAGCAAAGAACCGCAAAGCTGAGGTTGGGTCACCGCTTTCCTGAGCTTGTGTGAGGTCTCTGTTATGTCCTTTTTCACAAAACCCCTGCTGGAATCACAGAATATCCTGAGCTGGAAGGGACCCCCAGGGATCATCGAGTCCAAGCTGGTCAGGCTGTGTTTTGTTTTCCAGCCCTTTGCCACATCCAGCACCAGCAGGATGGGGTTCAGCTTCAAAACATCCCTGCTTGCAGCTTTTTAGGATTTACCTGGCTATTTTTCCTTGCTTGTTAGGGTTTTTTTCTGTATTTATGCACCTCTGTGGGCAAAGAGGAAGCTGCACATTTCTGAAGGAGGTGAGCAATTGCAATAAATAATATGGCAATAATTAATGCCAGAATCCCAGGCTGGACTGGGTTGGAAGGGACCTTAGAGCTGATCTCATTCCACCCCCTCCACACCTTCCACTATCCCAGGCTGCTCCAAGCCCCGTCCAACCGGGCTTAAATCTGTAACAACAACAAATTATTGAGCTTCCTCCTAAACTGTGCAGAGTTTTGCCATAAATCTTGATGGAATTTTCTGCTTTTCTGGAATTATTTGTGAATCCCTATCAACACTGAGCAGATGCCAGCTACGAGTGGGTTTGCCTCCTGGGTTTGCCTGTTTGAGCAAACAAACTGACCCCGTTGGGATGCCCCAAATGTGCAACAAGAGATGAAACCTGTGCTGAAATAAAGAGCAAACGACCTCTCCTCTCTGCTGATTCTTCTGGAATCATGGGGCAGGATGAGAGGAAACGGCCTCAAGTTGTGCCAGGGGAGGCTTAGGTTGGATATGAGAAGAGTTTTTCCATGGAAAGGCTTGGGGAGCACTGGAATGGGCTGCCCAGGGTGCCAGCATCCCTGGAAGTCTCCAAAAAACGTGTGGAAGTGGCAGGTGAGGCCACAGCTGATGGTTGGACTTGCTGATTTTAGAGGCCTTTTCCAACCTGAAGGATTCCATGATTCTGTAACAGCAGCAAAGGCAGGGAAGTGACGGGAGACGTGGAGGTTTGGAACAGACAGAATATAAAAATGAGCTCCAGTCTGGGGTGCCAAGGAGCTCAGTGATTCCTGGTGCTGCCACAGGGATGTTGGCTCCCCGTGGATGAAGGGCTGGACCTGCTCACCCCAGTGCCAAAGGTGGGGCTCTGACTGGGGAAATTGGGACCAGCTGCTCCTTGCCAGGCTGGACAGCACCAGAAAATGCAGAAATTGCACCACAGAAACAGAGGAGATACAGGGTTGTTTTCCAGGGGGATCGAGAGATTTCCTGGAGTGGTGCAGTGGTCAGAGGTGCACAAGGGAGCTGTGACTGAAGCAGCTCCTGAAATCCAGGGAGTTTGGTTGGTTTGTATGGAATATCCGGGGCTCTCCAGCAGGACTCAGCATCCCATTTGCTCTAGAGCAGTGTTTTTGTGTCTCTTGTGGGGGATTTTCCTCCCTGCTCCTCACTTTGTACTCTCCCCCTTTCCATTTTCCTTCCCTGGTGCTTGATTCTTCTGTGAACCAAGAAAACTCAGCATCCCTGCAGAACCCAACAGAGCAGAAAAATACAGATTATTTCCTTCTGCAGGAGCTTTTGCTGAGTGCCACAGCTGATTTGTGAGCTCAGGACTGCACAGGGCCAGGAGAGCAGGAGCAGGAGGAGAAATTCCTCTCCCTTTTGATACCAATAACATCCAGGAGCTCATTTTCTTCTGCTTGTGAACTGTGGAATTCTGGAATTCAAACATTGGTGTGTTCTGCCCGTCCCTGTGCTGGGAGTTGTGCTGGGGTGACTCTCCAGTCACAGACACACACAAGAGAGGGGAAAATACAAATGATAAAAATAAATAATTGAAAACTAGGTGGAATTAGGAGATTCAACACCTGCTTGAAGTTTTGCTGGCCCATCCCTCCAGCCCCTCAGGTGATGTTATCCCTGTTCCAAAAGCTGGGGCACCTTGCTTCCTGGAAATTGAGGTGGCATTTTCTGAGAGTGGAACAACTGCAGTGATGAAAATGTTTAGGAATTTGTATCCCTAATGTATTTCCCTTGGAACATCTTTCTGTGCTGACTGCAGTGGGGAGTTATTTTTATTAGATCCTTTGCAACCTCCTTGTTTGTGATCTAGGTAGCAATAAAGGGGAATACAACTTTTCCACAAAATGAAAGATTGGCTGCCTCTGGTGGCACCACGAGATTGTTCTGATGCAAACCATGGCAGGAATGCTGACCCCAGCTGCCCTCCTGCATCCCTTAAACACAAGGCTCATTTGCTGCTTGGGTTGTCACGGCTCCACTTCTGACCACAAAATGCCCTGGGATGATCCCGAGGAATTTTTTATTGAGCTCTGCCCGTGGTTTGCAGCGAGGGGGGAGAAATCCCCATGTGGAGTTGAGAAGTGCTGCCCCAGGGTGAATCTTTTTCTGACTCAGTTCTGGTTTAATGCCCTGGGGCCCCAAGGGCTGGGCACCCCATCCCCATCCCCATCTCAACCCCATCCCCATCCCATCCTTATCATTATCCCCATTCCCATCCTCATCCTCATCACTATTCCCATCCCATCCCATCATCCCATCCCATCCCATCCCATCCCATCCCATCCCATCCCATCCCATCCCATCCCATCCCATCCCATCCCATCCCCATTCCCACCCTGGCCTCCTGGTGTTCCCTCCCTCAGCAGCCACTTCAATGCTGTTTTTCTCCTCCTGCTGCTGTTCCCCTCCCAGCCCTCAGCCTCCCCTCATCCCAGCTTTTTTCCACAGGCTGCTGGGATTCTGGGGTTTCCTGCAGCTGGGGTATTAATTGTGCCTGCTAATGAGCTGGGTGATGGCACACGGCACATTGCTGAACTGTTTTGATGCGTTGGATTACACAATGCAAAGAGGATAAACGTTATCCTGGGATGCTGGGAGGAAGATGATTGAGCTCATTTCAAGGCTAAGTGCTTTTTGGCACGGATTCAGGCGGGGGGAGCACCGAGGGTGGTGAGACAGGCGGAGTTCTGGCCGGAGAGGCCACGCTCCCAGGATGATGCATCGGGATCCGGGAGTCGGCGCCTCTCGAGTGTGAAAAATGCTGCTGGTCGTGTCCTCAAATATTGATGGTGCAGCCTGAGGAGTTCCCAGCGCAGCAGTGAAGGGTGGTGGTTGCTGCCAAGGTTTACTCCTCTGGCTGCCCAGGGCCTGGGCTGTGTTTGGCCCAGAACTGCTCTGTCCTGGATTGCCATGCCTGTGTTTTACGGCATCACCTGGGACAGGAGATGCCTCTTTGGGCTTTTTAAAAACAGAGGCCAGACAAGATGAAGGGAATAAAAAGCAGGTGTATTTATGGAAGGGCCTTCAGGTACATTTAGGGCAGACAAAGCCCCCCAGGGGCTGCACCCCAAATGCACAAAGGGTCACAGGTTTGCACACTTTGATCAGTTTGGGCCATTTGCAGATTGGGGTTCATCTTCCAATTACAGCTCCAGGTAATGAAGTCATTTACCCCCAGTTTGCTGCCCCAAGTCACTTTTGTTTCCATCTCTCAGGGCAGAGGCAGTGAGGGGTCCTTGATTGCCAGGCTGGAGAGGAATTGTTGTGTCTGCCCCAAATGGGACAGCAGCAGCTCCCACTGTGTGTGGAGTTTGGAGTTACACACTAAAGAACTGCAGGGTTACAAATATTTGAAAATAGAAAAGCTAAAATCCCAAGGCATCTCAGGGACTGTGGGGAGACATTTGGAATGGGTGCAGCAGCTTTGTGCCAGCGGGAGCCTGGCAGGGGACACAGCTCCAGCTGTGCTGGCACCTCACAGGGGACAAGGGGCAGGAAAAAGGGATTTAATTCTTGTTCTCACCCTTTTCTGAGTGGTCTGGAGCGTGGATGCTTCATCCCACCGAACACCCTCCCCGTGCTGCGCTCCAGGCTCCCTGGGGATCTCTGTGTCTGCTGAACCAGGGTCAGCGAGGTTCCCGTGGTGCTGGAGCAGCTCCTCGGGAGGCAGCACAGCCCCATCCCGACCTCCCTGAACCCGGCTGCCTCAGGGACTTCCCTGCTGAATTTCATGACAAGTTTTCCCATCCTGAGGACTTTTGCCAGACTGAGATGATAAAACCTCTGCCTGCAAGACGTGCAGAGGCTGGAGGAGAGCGGTGCTGGTTAATTTGTCACAATGGCCAAGTGTTCTTCTGTCCTCCTTCCCCTCATCACAGAGACAATCCTTCATTGCCCTGCACATTTGTTCCCAGTCCACTGGTACCTGCTGCGATCTGACTTTGCCTGGTGTTAATTATTTGCAGCAGAAGAGCTGCATCATGGAAAGAGATGAGATTCTGCCTTTCTCCTTGCTTTTAGTCTGTTCCGAGGCTGTGCTTAAAAGGGAGGAGGAAGAGAAGAAAAAAGCAGAATTTGTTCCCCCTTTTTCTTTGCTCATCCCCCTTTTTAACAAAGCCATCATTGCGAACATGAAATGAGGGAGGAATTTTGCTTTCTTGGTTTCTTGCAGGAGAGGGCAGAGAGCAGTGACTGATCCTACTGAATGTGGGTCCTTTGCTCCTTCTGTGGTTCTGGTTAGTCCAGGAGAGCTGCACTTCCTTTGTTTGCCCTTCTCTTAAGCCACAGTGGAAATCAAAGCCTGGAATAAAAAATGATACATAGGAGACCTAAATTTCAATTTCCTGGGGCCTCTGCTTTGTCCTGGGAGTGGAAACTTGAACAGAAGCAGAGAAACAGAACCAATTCATCCCGCAATTGCAGCAGGCTGAGGCGAGGAGATAAATGGGGCTTTTGAACTCCTTTTTCTCCTTTTGTCAGTGCCTCCTTCGAGCCAGGTTTGCCCAGCTGTGGCACTTGCAGTTTGCAAATCAGATTAGGGGGAATCAAAGTCAAATTAGCACAAGCTGAATGAAAAGACAAAGGAAAGGAGGGAGGAAGATGCATTGAAGGCTTCACCTTCGTGCTGTTCCTCCTCTCTTCCCAGAAATACAGGACATTTCCTGTACCTGGCCTGCATTTGAAGCCTCTTGTTGCTGTGGCAGTGATTAAAGTGACCCTGAAGCCTGACTGGGTGCTCAGAGATCCTTCTCTCTGAGATCCTTCCATCCCTCATCAGCTGCTGGAGCAGAGCTGAGTTCTCCCCTCTCCGGAGCGATGAGGAGGAAGCAGGAGCAGCTCTCCCCGTGCAGGATTGATGGAGCCAGCCCTTATTCCTCAGCACTGGACACTGGGCTGGGCTAAGCAGCTCTTTGGGCTCAGTCTGGACCTCTCCCAGTGGGATCCTGGCTGGCTGCAGCTCCAGGTGAACCAGAAACAGAGGTGTGTTCCTTTGGGAGCCTGAGCAGCTGATGGGACAGCCTGGGGTGGGCCAGGAGCCACAGAGCTCTGCCAGCTCAGGCCTCTGGGCTTTCCTTCTTTCATAACCTCTGACTTCTCAGCAAACTGCACTAAAACTTGTCTTAGAGGTGCCAGCTGTCGCCAGCACAAAGGAATTCTAAAAGACTTCAGGCTTTTCAGGTGAATCCGTTGTTTGGTTTCCTGTCATTCCAGCCGTTTCAGTGTGCTCTCCCCGTGCCCCATGGATGGGCTTCCTTTCCCCTCCCTCAGGTTTTCCCTTGCCCAAATGAGGTGCTTTTCCATGCTTTTCCTTCTGTTCCACGTGGCCTTTCCAATAGAGATGCTTTGCCTGTGTTCAGTGGTGACCTGGTCCTGATTTTTAGAGCTATTTGAAACCAGTGATTTAACAATACACCACATTCATCTCTGTTCGTGTTTTCAGAGCAGAAAGTCAGAGGCATTAAAATTATTTTTAGTTTTGCCTGCAGATTTCTGAGGATCTTGTCTGTGGATGAGAATAATCAAAGTCAGCTCATCCTGAGCTTTTCCTGATCCTTGCTGTGGTAAAGATCTGATGTTATGGGGGAGAAATCCACATTTTTCCTGCTCTCCTGTCATTCTGTTTCAGCCCTTGTGGGTGCAAAGTGCTCAGATTTGTCCTCTTGGGTTTGCGTCTTCCCAGCTCCAGGTCATGTCCAGGCAGCTGGAAATTGCACTGCTTGTCTAGTCACTCCTGGCTCTATTCAGATTTTTCTTCCCTGAGCCAAGTTTCTAACTTCTAACAGTGTATTTCTAACTCAGCAACATCCTCCCAGCTTGGTGTGCCACAGGGAGTAAACCTCTCCCTGCTCTCCCCCATCCCTTCCCCGTGTCCCTTGCCTCCTGCTATGGCCCTCCAGCCTCTGCTGTGGTTGCCTCTCCTCCTCCCCTTCAGGAGTTTCAGTGAGAAACTCCACAGGTTGGTGCCTGACCCCTGATCTGATCTCTGCAGGGCTGCTGCTGTCCTGCTGCTGCTCCCTGGCAGCCCTGGCCAGAGCTGGCTGTGGGCTGGGCTGTGTCCTTGGAGAGACCAGAGAGCCCTGGTGCTGCTGGTCCCTGGTGACAGAGCACCCTGCTGAAGGAAAACGCTTCAGGGACTGAGGAGAGACGATGTCCCCTGTCCCAGCTCAGATCCCGGGCAATCCTGTTGTCCTTCAGACCTCCCCCTTCCCGCCTGGCATCCTGCCTGCTTCCCTCTGCCCTGCCAGGAGCCACCCCAGCACCCAGCAGGGCTGGGGATGCTCAGCAGCTCCCCAGGCTCCTCCTGCACCTCCAGCCAGGCCACTGAGCACCTGCTTTTCTCTGTTCCCACTCCCCAGTGCCCCTCTCCCTCCAGGCCACTGAGCACCTGCTTTTCTCTGTTTCCAGTGCCCCTCTCCCTCCTGGCTACTGAGCACCTGCTTTTCTCTGTTCCCACTCCCCAGTGCCCCTCTCCCTCCTGGCCACTGAGCACCTGCTTTTCTCTGTTCCCAGTGCCCCTCTCCCTCCTGGCCACTGAGCACCTGCTTTTCTCTGTTCCCTCTTCCCCTCTCCCTCCTGGCCACTGAGCATCTGCTTTTCTCTGTTCCCAGTGCCCCTCTCCCTGCTCTCTGTGGGCTCTGTCTGCTCAAACCCCCTCGCTGCCTCTGCCTTTCCGAGAAGAGCTTTGCAGAAGGTGAAATGAATGTTTCACCCCAGCGAGGCTTTGTGTCCTTCGCTGCACAAACAGTCCCAGCCACAGAGGTGTTGGGCTTTTGTTGTTGCATCCTGCAGAGGCCTCCCCTTGTAAAGGGTTTGTTGTTCCCCAGGAAGACAAAACACAGAGTTCTGCACCTGCAGAACAAATCCTGCTCCCGGAGCACCAACCTGCTTTTCTACAGCGTGTGGATGCTGCTGTGGAAAGGTGGGAAATGGGGGTGAAATGTTGGGAATATTACCTGGATCAGATCCTGGGGCAGCGAGACGGGAGTGGTTTTGCAGGATGTTGTGTTTGAGGTGGGAAACACAATCCCACAAGGATTGAGGGACCCATGGAATGGCAGGAGTGTGAGGAGGGGTTGCTCAGCAGGAATTTCCCTACTTTGGCTCACCCGAGCAGTCAGAATTTGGATGGATTGGGACAAGGTGCCAAATCCCAGCATAAAAACACAGAGCTGAGATGGACAGGAAAAATGAGCTCTCTCTTTCCTTCTCATGGCTGATTAACCAAAATAAACAGTAGGAGCTGGGCTTCCACCCTTAAAATGCAGTTTTGTGCTTGCCTGTGGATGCTGTCAGGACACGGGAATTTTGGGGGTGTGCGGTGCCAGTGCTGAGCAGTTCCCCAAGGCACTCTGGAGGATCTCCCAGGGGATGTGCAGCCCCTGAGCAGTGGCTGTGGCCTGCCAAGAGCACGAGCCGTGGATTTACTGCCAGATGGAGATGGCATTGCATTGCTGTCACCTCTCCTGTCACCTGTTCCATGCCTGGGGTGCTCCAGGGGCACCTTCTGATCTCTGCACTTCCTCTGCAGCCCCTTAGGGTGTGGAAAATCCCGCTGGGAAAAGCCAGTGTCCATCAAGGAGACAGAGGAGTGCTGCAGCTTTACTCGAATGAAGGGAGTAATCCCCTGGGGCATTACCCAGGGTTTCTCTCGAGGTTTTGGAGGGTGCAGCCTCTTTACCCCAAACTTTTATCTGGCCGCGTGTTTTGTTTCCTTCTTCCTTTCCCCATTGCTGAGGCACCAGGAATTTACTGTCTTCCACACAGTCCACCCCTTGAACCAGTCATTTTGCCCCGAAGTGCAGAAATTGCAGAGGTTTGAGGATGTGATTTGTCTCACCCAAGCTGCTGCCGCTGCCCTGGGCGTGTGCCAGGAAAGCCAAAGCAGGAGGAGCATTTAGGGTGCTCCATCCCAGCTCTCTGCTGTCACACAGAAAGTCAATCACACACTCAGGGCAGGAACATTGGGGTTTGTTGATTCTTTTGGCTCTTTGGTCTCTGTGACAATATTTTTAAGACCAGCGTGGATAAAGTAGTCGCAAGAATTTAATTCATTTATTATGTTTGCTGGCCCTGGTGGTTATTCAGGAAATTCAGGGCCCTGCTGACCCATTTCTCCCATTACCCTGAAGTTTAGGAATTCACAGTGTGTGGTTAAACTCTCTGGGTTCTGTGCAGCTTCAGGTGCAGCTTGAGGTTGGGAGAGACCTTCAAACCCATTTCAGAGATATCAACACCCATTTCTCCTTAAAGACCCTCAGCAGGGAGTTGTTTGTAAAGCCATCAGCGCCCACCTTTCCTATCCTCGGGGAAATTCCTCCTGAGCGTTGCTCTTGCTCAAACCCCAGCGGAAAATGGGCACCAAGTGTGTTTTGAGGGTCCTTCCTTGCTGAGTGAGACAGGAGGGGAATTTTAAACGCTTCCCCCTGGTAAGTACTGCGTGAGGCCACCGTGTCATGAGCCCCACGAAGGTGCATCAAACTGAGGGATGCCAGCAGCCTCCCAGATACGGCTTATGAAAATTAGTGAGACGGCTGATTGGAGGTGTTTGGAAAAGCAAAGTCTTTTAATTAAGGCGAAAATAACAAACTGTACAGAACAAAAGAGCAAAAGCCATGCACGGTTCAGGGAGGTCCCTTGTGCCTGCTAAGATGCCCCCCAAAAAATCTCTGTGGTCTCTTTTAAGCACGCAATGATCGAGGAGGGGTTTTTGGCAAGCTGCCCAAGAGAAATAGCTTCAGGTCTTGAGTTACCTTTCAAAGATCCAACAGGTACCTTTGTGCTGGCACTGGGCCAGTTATGGGGAGACGAGCATCCAAGTTTCTGGTTCTTTTTCCTCATAAGTTCAGGGATGAAACTTAAACTCTTTCCCAATATGAGAACACCTGTTAGTGTGGGGGGTGCACTGCAACACATCCCCCCTCCTCATCCAGGCAGCCCCCGAGGAGCACAACCCGAGATTCTGTCCCAAGCTGCTGCTCTGGCTCTATCCCCCAGCCAGGGAGCCGCTGTTTGCCAGCTCCTGCTCCCGAGGGATGCTCCCGTGGCTGCTGACAGCTCTGAAACCCCTCCTGGGGCACAGCTCTGACAGCCCTCCTGGGGCACAGCTCTGAAATCTCTCCTCGGGCACAGCTCTGAAACCCCTCCTGGGGCACAGCTCTGACAGCCCTCCTGGGGCACAGCTCTGAAATCTCTCCTCGGGCACAGCTCTGAAACCCCTCCTGGGGCACAGCTCTGACAGCCCTCCTGGGGCACAGCTCTGAAATCTCTCCTCGGGCACAGCTCTGAAACCCCTCCTGGGGCCCAGCTCTGAAATCCCTCCTGGGCACGGCTCTGAAACCCCTCCTAGGGCACACCTCTCAAATCCCTCCTGGGGCACAGCTCTGAAATCCCTCCTGGGCACAGCTCTGAAACCCCTCCTGGGCACGGCTCTGAAATCCCTCCTGGGCACAGCTCTGAAATCCCTCCAGGGGCACAGCTCTGAAATCCCTCCTGGGCACAGCTCTGAAATCCCTCCTGGGCACAGCTCTGACAGCCCTCCTGGGCACGGCTCTGAAACCCCTCCTTGGGCACGGCTCTGAAATCCCTCCCTGGGCACAGCTCTGACAGCCCTCCTGGGGCACGGCTCTCAAACCCCTCCTGGGCACAGCTCTGAAATCCCTCCTGGGCACAGCTCTCAAATCCCTCCTCGGGCACGGCTCTCAAACCCCTCCTGGGGCACAGCTCCACCTCCAAGCAGCAAGGCTGCCAGGCCACCTCCTGTCCCACCAGGCCGGGTTCTCCCCGGGGATGGGATGGTTTTTGCTCCAACACCTGCAGCCCTGCTGCTCCCTTAGCCGGCGCTCCCACCCTTGGAGTGAATCCAGGGTTTAAAGGGTTAAGAGGTTACCTAGGAAGATGGAAGCAATCTATATTAATTAAGAATTTAGCAAGAAGAGTGGAAGCAATTAGAAGGGTTAATTATTAGCAGATGGGGCTAGTCAGAACTAAGACAATACGTCGTTTGCTTGACTTTGTTGTGTTTGGGGAGGCAGGGTACGGAGGATAAGGCATGGTAAAAATGAACAAACCGTGACAGCACCTGGGCCCCCAAACTGGCCAGAACCAGGCTAGGGGACTTGGACTATGGCCCAGGGACCAGAGAGCCTGCCAGCAAGACAAAGGTGAAAAGGAAGGATCCCTATCCTGAGGAAGACGCTCCTGACTTCATCCCAAGAGAGCCCTGACCCATTTTGAGCCAAGGCCTGCGCAGGCCTGAAAGGACTTTGAGCTCATTGAGATAGGAAGGGGGCAGGCGGGGTCAGGTGATCCATTTGTGTAGGCAAACGAGGGAACTCAATGAGTGTGGGAGGGCTCTGTAGATAACCAGAGAGCCGGAGCTCTGTGGTGTTTGTGCCCGTCTTTGGGAGGCTGCTCCCCGTCTGCCCGGTGCTGAATAAACACATCCCTTTGTCACTTCAGCCGGCTGGAGAGGCTTTGTCCATCTTCAGGAGGAGCTGCTCCTGCCCTGGGCTGGCTGTCCCCACGGCTCCTGAGGTGGCTCCTGAGGTGGCCCCTGCCATCCAGGCTCGCCTTTATGCATTCCTTGTATTGCCAGGCAGGACTGGCTGTCCCCACGGCTCCTGAGGTGGCTTCTGGGGTGGCTCCTGAGGTGGCCCCTGCCATCCAGGCTCAGCTTTATGCATTCCCTCTATTCCCAGGCAGGACCAGCTGTCCCCACGGCTCCTGAGGTGGCTTCTGGGGTGGCTCCTGAGGTGGCCCCTGCCATCCAGGCTCAGCTTTATGCATTCCTTGGATGTACTCCGGCTGGAGACCGAGCCAATCCTAAAACTCATTGGATTTTCTTTTTTTTTTTTAATGTTAATCTGAAGACTTGAATTTCCGAAAGTTCTTCACAGCTGCTTTCCAGGAGTGGCTGGTGGGTCCTTCCAAGCCCTGCTGCTTTCTCACTACCACCTGAGCTCCGTGGATGGGTGGAGGGCGGCTGCTCTCCTGTGTAAAGTCTGAGATTGCCCGAGATCTGAAAGTGGGATCCTTCTCAATGAGGAGCTAATTACCTGTGCTGTAATTACGAGTCGCTAATCACCAGCACTGTCAGCGGTAGCGGTGACAGCGGTGCTGTCTCATCTCTCTCTGCCTCTTCCCCTCGGGTGGGAAGCGTTTCTGGCTGGTTCCTGAGCAGCAAACCCGAATTGCAGAGCTTTGAGGATGCCATCAGCCTGGCANAGATGTATTCTATAGTTGTCGAATGCTGGTCTCCGGCCCCACTGAAAGGATTGAATATGGTCCTCCTTTCCACTGAATAGGTTTATCGGGGGGTGATGATGTCCCGATTCATTTTCAGATGGGAGTCAGGGTGGGGGCCTGACGAGCTTATCCTTATCAGATGATAACGATCGCGCGTTAAGCATCGGTCGTCAGCCACGACTTTTTCCCGTAACTCCATTGTTCCTTTAACCGCAGCTGTTTGTGACTGAACAAGGTTTCCAGGCTCCCCACTGGAATTTGCCTTCCCGTAAAGGAGCCTGAACAAAACTATGAGCTTTAGGAAATATTAGTTATATGCAATAAAGGAGACTCGGCATGAATTAATACTCATAACAAGGAGGAGCATTTAGGGTGCTCCATCCCAGCTCTCACACAGAAAGTCAATCACACACTCAGGGCATGAACACTGGGATTGTTGATTTTTTTTTTTTCCTCTTTGGTGTGACAGTATTTTTAATTTAAGGCCAGCGTAGATAAAGCAGTTATAACAATTTCATTAGTTTATTATGTTTACTGACCCTGGTGGTTATTCAGGAGCTGCCTCTGTCTCTTGTGTGGCTCGGGGGGCTCTGCAGTTGCCCTGGAGTGGCCGTTTCAGTGCATATTTCACATCGAGATTGATTTCACTCCTCACCCACCAAGGTGGAAAGCAGCAGCCATCCATTTCCTGGTGACATTAAGCACAGGCCACTCTCGAGGAGAAAAATGTGACACATCCAGCCTGACTGGATGTGGTTTCCATGATGGATGCACTGCCTTGGAATCCTGCTTGCTCCTGCTGTCTCTGTGGAATCAGCTACAACGTGGGCAGGGACACCTCCCACTGTCCCAGGCTGCTCCAACCCCCATCCAACCTGGCCTGGGACACTGCCAGGGGTGGGGCAGCCACAGCTGCTCTGGGCCAAGGCCTCTCCACCCTCACAAAAAACAACATTACACATTCCAGAACTGGCCAAAGGGTGGAAAACCAGCTCTGAAAAAAATCCTGGAGGTACAACTGGGCAGGAGGCAGCTCATTTCTGCCCAGGTTTTTCCTTTCTGGTGATTTGGGAGATTTTTGCAAGTCAATGGCATAAATGGGAATTATGCTGAATAAAAGAGGAAACCTATTTACTGCTCCCAATCCTTCCCGTGGGGCTCTCTGTGTTTTCATTTGGAGCTGGCAGGGAAACTTCAGCTGAAATATTTTTAGATGAAATACGGCATTTTGATATCATTTTCCCCCCTTTCTTTGAATGTGTTCTGAAATTTGTTGAAGAGCTCTCAAAGGGAAATTCTGGGAGTTTTCCAGTTGCAGCAAATGGGGAATATTTCAGTTCCTGAATGGTGATGGATGTAGTGGAAGAGACACACATCGTTGATTATTCCATTTCATACAGAAAACCCTCTTTTGAACAAGTCCCAGCTTCATCAAACCTCTCCCCCATCTCCTGAAAGGAGAAAGAACAAGTGGAGCTCCTTTCACCAGGAAGATCCTAAATCAAGACCTTCCATTCCTGAACCCGATTGTGCAGCAGCTCTGGAGCATTCAGAAGGAATTTAAAGGCAGGGACCCAGGGAATTGCCTTCTCCTGGAAGTTTCATTCCCAACTTCTACAGACATGCCTGGTCAAGGATGTGGACAAGCTGGAGCAGGGCCCA
>WAAE01005608.1:0-34090 GCA_013400495.1 Nicator chloris | reverse complement strand
AACTGAAAAACCTGTCCCATTTTTTGAAACACTGTTTCAATGGTTAATTAGACTTGCTTCTGAAAAGCTGTGATTAATTTCTAATCTTCACTTGTTGTTCTCTGGTTCCTGTGATATTTTCATCTGCCAGGCTTAAGAGACAAAGTCAAAGGCTTGCTCACTCTATGAGTGCTGACCCTCTGGGACCAGATCATCTCCTAATTTCCTTTTTGGTAAGCCAACTGTTTTGAGTTTCCTAGTGTGGGACATGTTTTTTAAGTCATTACTCATCCTTGTGGCTCTGCCATGAACCCTTTGTACTTTAACAACATCTTTAATAACAGAAATAGTTGCATTGGTNGTGGCATATATTAAATAAGCGGGGGGGAGGGGGGGTTGTAAAAAAGCTTCATTTTGGCTTTATACTTCCCAATAAATTTCTTAGGCTATTTTAGTACTGGCATAACAGGGGGAACTTACTTACAATGCCACCCACAAATATCTTGTCACTGGTTCCTATTCAGTCTCTGTTGCCTACTTTCTCGCCCTGAGCCAACATATGCTATTGTACTTACCTAAATATTTAGAGCTGATTGCAAAACCCACAATGCAATCTCTTCACAGCTCAGCAACTCTCCAATATTTGCCTTACGAAGAATTTAGATTCTAGCCATTTTATGAAATTTTTTTTCTCAAGTAACTGACAAAGTGTCAAATGTATTAGATTTAAGCTCAATGGAATGGAAATGGGAAAGGCATTTCAATACTTGCTTCAAAATGGATAAAACTATGATAACTTTCAGCTTGCATGTTTATGTTTCTGAATTTTCATCTTTTGTTTCTGGCAAGTTTTTGTGTTTGCCAATCTCTGCATGTATGCAGCTGTATATAAAGAGATAGCCCAAAATATTTTGATTAATCCTGTTGACAGAAGTAATAGGTTGTGGTTTGGTTTGTTTGTTTGTTTGTTTTTTGTCAAAATCACACTTCAAAACAGGGCCCATATTGGTAGGATATTGTGTGTTTTGGTAGTGTCAAAACTTGCTGGTGATATTTTAATAACAGAAACTGATTTTTCAATTCAAGCAATTTTCAATGTTTATTTAGGAAAAGTTTAGAAAGCTTAAAGCAACTTAAAGCAGAAGAAAAATATTTTAATATCAAAAAGGCCTGAAGATTTATTGAAAAGCCAGTCAACCAAAGGAGCTTTCAAAACATTTATTCCTGTGGGGTATTTAAAAGTTTTTTTTAATTTCATTCTTCTTTGAAACATTCTGTAGTAGTCAGATTTCCTCAGACACAAAAAATACTGTAAGCCGACTCTTACATTTGAACCTCAGACAATTTTCAAAGTGCTGTGGGCAGGTCACAAGGACAACAAACCCTCAGATACTGCAAAACAGGAAGGAATTGTAAAACATGGCAGCAAAACAATGACTCATGCGGATGCCAAGCTTTTGGGATGGTGTGATTCACACGCCTTATCGTGCCTGCTGCAGAACAAATCCGTCTCACCAGGGCAGAGGAGCTCAGCCAGCTGAGCGCTTCCAGTTGCAAACAGGACACATCCGCTAGCAGCAATTGCAAGTAGCTCTCAGAGAAGAACAGCTCCATTGAATGAGCAGTGCTTAGCCCTGTGAAACCTGCACCTCTGCTCCCACCCTGCCTCCCTGGAGAGCCTTTCTGGCACCTTGCAGAGACACCACCCCACTGATCAGTTCTGCTCTCTCAACACCAGGTGCTGTGAAGACCCCACCGGATCCTTTTCTTCTTTCTTGCCCAAAGGCTGCCTGTATAGCCCTTAACTAGTTCACATCAACCAAAGTAAACCTGACAGATTTTTTTTTCATCCCCCAGGACCATCAACCTTTCCCTTTCACATCTGCAGCCACTGTTTCGCATGGGTGAACAAGAAAGCCAGGGGGCACTGTCTAGATGGGAAAATCCAAACTGCTCCCAACATCATGTGTACTTTCTGTTATTTCCAGAATAACTAAAGGGGCTTTTTTTTTTTTTTGATTTTCACCTTTCTTATTTCAAACTCTCTTTTCCACCCCACAGAGACACCACAGCCATCTCTAAGTCTTCCCAGATAGTCTCCTTTCAGCAAAACAGGAGATCTGGGCTCCTTCCTGTTCCTCCTTGAGTTTTTCACGACAGACATCAGGACTCCACAGCAAAGACAATCATTGCCAAGGAGCAGTGAGGCAGAGGGTGGTTTGGTAAGACAATTCCTGGAGCAGAGCACATCTTCATAGGATTTGCAGATCTCGGTGCCTGGTGTGGAGTACATGCTGTTATCAGCAAGGGGCAGGGAAAACAGCGGTCTTTTACAGACCATGTTATCAAGTTCAGTGCTGATGAGGAAGTGTGTGGGTGTTGAGGGATAGCAAAAGATCCTCTTTCACAGTTGGCCAATCCCACCGGCCTCATGAGATGTAACTGCTCCACTGATTTCATATTTATCACAGAGGACCTGCTTGGTGCAATACTGCTCAGTGCCAACACATCTCTTTGAAGGCTCTTCTCACCAGACCCCATATGCTTTATCTACAAGTTTTAAGTCCAAAATACACCTAGGTAGCAAAATCTGCACTTTTTTTGTTTGTTTGGATTTTTCTGTTGTTGTGGTGGTGCTGGTTGTTGTTAGTGGCAATATGATTTCTTGTGTTTTCCACAATATTCAGACTGTGCTTCCTTCTCCTTGGTTCAGTGTTCCTGTGTTCACAGAAATCTGTGATAATGTATCCCATGAGTGCTGCCACCTGCTATAAGTAATTTCAAAAATTGCCCAACTGGCAGCCCATGGACTATTACATTGGATACAAACAACAGGCCTAGGGACCCACTTCAAAGACCCTCCCCTGTGCGTCACTGCAAACTGTTTGTCTTCTGATGCATGCTCTTTCAGCTCAAAGGAAAAACTAATCATGAAGTAAACAAATAAAGCTCACTGGCAGAACATACACATCACAGACATGCAAACAATTACTAAAAATTAGCAATATTTGCTAAGTCACAAAAAAACTGTCTTTCACGTAATTTTCTTACAAGTGTCTTCAGAAACTCTGTCTTATTTTTTTCCTCTAAATACTTTGCATTAATCCAAATATTTGGATGTTGGCAATGAATGAATCTTCCCCAAATGTAAAGGGTTTTTTAGGAAGAGAAAATTACTGATTCAAATGACTTTTGGAACAATAGATTAGCTCAAGACTTTGACAACACTTGCACAACTGACTTTCCAAATCTTCTGGTTGAACAAGAAAATAATGCAATAAAAGGTATTGAAATAAAATTAAACGAATATCCATAATAACAATGTATTTCCATCACTTTAAATTTGGCTGATCATCTACCGGTATGCATATGTCTGAAGAGCTTCCTAATTAGTTATAAGTGTTCTCAAAATAAGTGTTGTCATGCAGCTTGCTTTTCCATGAATAGATGGGCTGATGGGCAATATTAAGTGATCACTTCCAAGGAAATAACCCATGCATTTCAGAGCACACGTAGTTTCAGAAGCATTAGAGAATAATTTGAGGTCTATTCCTTGTCTCTCACTGTAAGACTCAGAGAATGACCTTAATAATTCAGGCACAAGGGAAACCAAGGACAATGCCAAAATCATCCTGTTAATTCAAATAGTTAATACTTAGAGATGGGTCTAGCTTCTTGTGGGGTTTTTTGTTTGTTTGTTTGTTTTTTTGTTTTTTTTTTTATTTTACAAATATGCCTCAGGGCAATAGACATAGAAATATGCTGGATGTTTTGACAGCAAAGCAAAAGTTAGCAAAAATTATTAAAAAGCCTTATCCCTGAGATTGCCAGGTGAAAACAAACACCTGTCTTTCTTAGCAATTTGTGCTGAGACTTATTCACATTATATAAGTCTATTCAACTGTTAACTATTTATAGTCACTGTGTGCCCTCTAGAAAATGCAGGTGTAAGAAACTCTTGGGGATTAATACGTGCTAAGATTGGCACAAAACCAGTACAACAGCATCAGGATCTCTGCTAATCTGTATCAGATTAAGTTCTGGACTGCACGGTATTTTATGCTATTGCACTTGCTCTTGTGATCAGACAAGGTGAGTATCTTCAAGGAATATTTTTAAACTTGACCATGTTGAGGGTGCAGCATGGCAGCCTCTGACTCAAACTGTGCCTTTTCCTTACAAAATCAATATTTATTTAAATATTTCTTTTTCCTTACAAAATAAATATTTATGTTAATACTTTAGTAGTAGAGGATGAATGGGCTCACCGAGAAGGGACTTCATTTTTTGTAAAAAACAAACATAAAGAATCCCAGAGTCTGGTAATTGGCTCATCATACTCTGCACCAGGCTTTCCACATCCCCATGCCTTCTGATTAGATGTAATTTCTTCCTCAGTATTTGCATCCTGTATTTAAAGCTGCCTCACCTTCTTCTAGTCCTTCATCAATCTCCATCACTGCTTTGAAACTATGGTGTCCCATCCCAGCATGGAGAGGGGCAGGAGATGGAGATGTAGTGGGAGCTGTTCATCCAGGTGCAGTTTCCAATGTCCACGTGCCTGTGGCTGGTGCAGTGATGGGTGTGCTGCCTTGTGGCCAGAGTCACAGACACTCCCCTCCCCTTAACATCCACTTCACACTGCACCCAAGACTTTTAAATCGAACTTTGTTGAATTTGTAAGGTTATCCTGCCTGAAATCAACTCCCAGAAATCAGTCTTCTGTCTAAGAGCCTGGTGTAAATGACAGTCATTATAATTAGCAACCAGAATAACCACTTCCCTGACTATTTGTCCACAGAAAAGCATATTTATCAAACACATGCCTGTTTCTAGCTGCTGAAATATATGCAGTGCTCTTCCTACCACTGTGGATTCTCAGAAGGGTTGTTCATTGCTACTACTACTAAAAGGGTGTGTCACCTCAGACATCTGTGTTTGTGGAAAAAAAAGGTGTGTGCTGAGCTGTGTTCAGCTCTTTGCTGCCAACTGGCTTTTCTTGGGTGAATCTCAGAGTTAAATATAGACCTGGACAGACACAAAGACAGTTAAGAACAAGTCAAGACATGCCAGCAGTATTTCACAGAATTTCTGTGACTGGGACACTTGTGTGAACAGACAGCAAGTACAGCAGGGAGGAAAGTCAAGAAAGCACTAGCTAGCTAGCTCTCACACTGAATCGAAAGTATAATATGCCCTATTCAAATTTAATTCATTCAGACAAATGCATTGTTCCACTCAGTGTATCTCATGGGTGTAGTTTTTATTGCTTTAGGAAACAATATTGTACATGCTTTCTTCCTCTTCCTATGTTTTGGATTTACAACCTATTTTGGATTTAAAGAGGGCCCTGGGATTTTTCTTCCTGTTACTCACTATAATTAAATAGTGTTTATGTACTTCTGAGTGGAAAGCTTTCCAAATGATTTTTTCTTTTCATTATCAATAATTAGTTCGTTTTTTTTTTCCATGACTCAGTCCTTTCTTTTCAGGCATCTTGTTGATCCTTCCTAACTTGCATGATAGGCTAAACTTTCACACCAAAGCATTTGGCACTTGCTCTTTATAGCTTCTTTTGTTTTATTTTCCCTGTGCAAATGCCTTCCCCTTCGCTCATAAAGTCAGTTCTGTCAACCTTTAGATTCTACCCCTAAGCACCTCTGACCTCTTACTTAGTCTCTGTTCCAGACAGAAATTTTGTTTCCTTTTTCATCTTCTGAAATGTCTGACATACTTCTCAACTGTTGTTAGTATCATTACCCCCTTCCATACTAGATATTAGGGCTCTAGTTTACTCTGCTCTGAATGCATAAGCAATTGCTTCCTTTTTTCTCTTTTCATTTAGTCCATTGACCTCCATCCCCTGATGGGGCCCTGTTGGGGCCCGAAGTCTTAGTTTGAGTACTCTTAATAAAGAGTAAATACAAACAGCTCAGATTACTTCACTCTTGAACTCAAGCCCGCATGCATTTTGCTTAGGTGTCATTACACCCTATTAATTTTGAAAAAGGCTCATATGATAAAAGATGACCTCAGGGGTAAAAAATTTTTGTTTAGGTCATTCAGTCATTAAATATTTAGGTTTCAGATTTGTACGATCTTTTTCATTCTCATGTGTTAAAAAGGAATGTAAGACTGGGATCATGATCCAGGATTCTTCTTGCTTATGTTCAATGACCAACAGGAAAACACTGTTTAGTTATTAGGAAAGGGAAAACATTTTAACTGAAGAGCACAAATTGTTTGTCTGTTTGTGCCCATTCACAGAACTCTAAGTTCGACACATGGGAGAGGGGCTTCCCTGGGATTTTAGAAAAGAGGACCCCAGTAAAAAGTATCATGTCAGAACAGAATCTTCAGACCTTCCTAAGAGGTCATGCACCCAGAGACGGAATCAAGAAAACCCTGATCTGGCAATAAAAAGCTTTCTGAAGTCAAAGGTAGACAAAAACTCTTTGTATATCATAAAGAAAAATGTATAGCCAAATTGTCTAAAAATAAATGTTTTCTTAGTGAAATCACAGGATACCACTAAAAATCCCCAAACTATTCTCATTTCCCTTTTTATTGCCTGTTTGTAAGATCATTCCTTTACAATTTTTGAGGGCTTAGCAGATCTTTTGAATATATTGAATTTCCTCTTTCTTCCTGACCCTTTTTTTTCCCACTGAAACCTCTGGGTACTTGTCTCTCAATAATGACACAAACGGATGTAGCCACCCACAGCCTTGCAGTCAGTCCTTCAGAGTCATTCTTGCCTTTCATAAATGCCTACATGTTGTGACCCCTTTCCAATCCCATTTTCTAGTTGACTGCAATGCCTGATTAGAGGGGCAGTGCTAATATCAGCCAAGGAGAAATTATGAGCACACAAGCAGGAGAAAAACTGCAGTAGATACTGAAAATAAGAAGTTGCAATGTTGATAGCTGAAGTGCTAACAGAAGGAAAAAAAGTTTTGCCTATAGATTTTCTGAAAGTAAATGTTCATCTTGTTTGGCCTTACATGTCTCAGCTTCACGTTGCTCAGAAGTTTGTTTATGCTGTGTCACCTGACAGTGGAAGATTTCATTAGTTCATCTAGTGAATGAAAATCCAATCAATTAGTGATTAAAAATGTACTCAACACACACGGGAGCAGCAAGCTAAGCTTTTAGTGCCTTTTAAAGAGATGCCCATCCACTTGAAACTAATAAATCCATAAATCTTGATAAATGAATCATGGTCACTAATTATATGCTGGTTAATTTTGTACTTACTTCATTAATTGAAGACCATAAAGAGCTAGAAGTGTCTGGGGGAAACGCAGAGAGGCTGTCTTTGATCAAGGCTGAGTATGGGCAGGCTGTGGTAGCACATGCTGATGTGATACCAGTGCGCTGCATAAATGCTGCCGACACTGGGGCGGGACTTCAGAAGGCAGAGGTGAGAGTGCCGTGTACTGTTTGCTGCCACTGAGACACCTGTCACTCTTCACCTCAACACAGTCTTGACCTAGGGTTGTGCCACCACAAGGGCAGAGTGCAGGTTCTCCCCTCCAGAGATTTCTCTTGGAAATTCCCAAATCTCTGCAGAAGAGAGGTCTCAGTTGCAGACATTAAAGCTGAAAGCCTTGTGCAAAGTTCCCCAAATCACATCATGGATCCTCCTTTTGAACAAACAGGCTCTGCTTCAGCCCCTTGAGCCTCTGCCAGGTGAAACACAGCAGAAGGAAGACGCAAATGTCCTGAACTTCCCAGTTCACCAAGGTCTGAACAAACTGGGTGCTTTGTGAGACGTTCATACCTTTCGTGATTCAGAATGTGTACAAAGACAGCTATTGTGGAAATTCCCCTGTTCCTTGCCAGGGATCACACCATACGCATTGCAAATCTAGAGGATGAATTGTGTGCTAAGGTAATGTGGAAAATCATTGCCCTCCTACCCAAAGGCAGTATGATACCTAGCTAGCAGAGGGAAGGGTCAGGGCTGTGGATGAAGCGTTGGTGTCTCTGCAGAAGCAGCAGCAGTACATGTCCCTGCAGCATCCTCAAAAAACTGTCTGTTCTAGAGAAACAGACTTCGCTGGAGTGAGGATAGTGTTCTCGATGTTGAGAAAGCTGAAGAACAGCTTATGCATGGTTCATGGGAAGTCATGAAAGCAAGTAGGAGAGTATTTAAACAGGCACTTGCTTACAAAGGTACAGATGAAACAGAGCTGGCAGGAATTCAGGTTGTGCATGTTTGAGGCATAACCCCTGACTGCAGAGTGATCATATTATTTGTGTTATAAAACCATGTAGCAGACATGGTTGGCATTAATTTACCATTGCTCTGGGTGTTACTACGTATTGTCCAGATACTATAAAAGGAGACGATTGTACCGTTAATATATTCTTGTTGGATGAGAAGTAGCTGGTCAAACACTTACAAAAACCAAAGTGAACACAAGAAGTGTTTATTCAAATAAACTGCATAGTTTCACGCGTGTGCCATTCCTAACATTGGTAAGTTTTTGAAAGACTCAGAGGAGGAATTTCCTTTTTCTGTGTGAGAGTATCAAAGCCAAAATAAAGGTCTGCGGATGCATTATGAATTCAGATTTAGACAGCTGGCATCTACATTTTATGTATAATCTATTCCAACAGAATGTCTGTAGATGCCTAGGACATTTCAAAGTATTGTAAATAGTGTAATTGTAATGTTAATTATTCTTTGCATGTAAATAATTAATAGTCTTAATTTGACGCAGTCAGTTTTCTGTGTATTTTATTACATGCTATGTAGTGTACTAGTGCTGAAATCAAAGACAACTGAAGTTAAATAGATGCATATCATTCTATTTATAAATTCTTTTCCATGTGCCATGTGGCAAAGTTAATGCTATGTTTTGCTATGTTTTCTGAAGTATCTTCTGCATCTCCTTCCTCAGTGTTGATGTGCCAGTAGAATTCTGTGTGAATGGCTGTGTCCTGAACTTCCATTATTTTATTTTGATTTTATAGAAAGAAAGGGAATACCCACCTTAAAGACTGTGGTTCTACAGGTCCACAGATCATCGATGCTTACAAGTCATCAGTTTTATACCATTTCTCAGACCTGAAACGCCTGAGGTGGTAAAGGCTCAACATACTTCAAAAAGCTAAGATGGGGTGTCCTGTTAGGCAAGAACGGGTGCTACATTTGTTTTGAATATTTCTAATTTGTTCCTCATACCTTTAAAAATGATCTTTTCACTTTGGCACTCTGAAACCAAATAATCTCTTTCTATTCAAAAAAACTTGAAAATCCAGGTTATTCACATGTTGCATCTGAACTTCTTGATAATGTCAAATCAGTTGAACAATTAATTCCTCCAAGTACTCCAGATGAACTGCAACTTTCTGAAAAATAACTCCTACTTTGAAAAGGATTCTGTTTGGTTATTTTTTTCCAAGTTAAAAGATACATCTATAAAAGATGGGGTGCTCACTTTACAATGTGTTGTCTTCTTCTTCCCCACTGGCAGACATAGATTTAACCACAGTTACTCATCCTGTAACTCTCCCCACTCTGGTTTGGAAACAATTACACCAAACATGCTCCAACATGCCTTTCAACAGACCAAATTATCAATTTGAGCAGGTGTGGGAATACCACACCTCCTCCAGGAGCAGCCTCCCTTACCTGTGCACTCTGCAGAGTACCCAAGTCCTACCCTAGCGCAGAGAAAGTCTTAGCTCTGGAGAGGCCACTGCATTCCACAGCCCCATTGTGCTCCAAGAGGTGACAGCTGGGATTTCTCCCAGTTAGAGAGTGCTGCCAATGCTCTTGGAGAAACCATAATGACACCAAAGGTGCGCTTTGCTTCCACGGGCAGTCATAAGTGGCTTAAAATTTCCTGGTCATTTAGAAAGAGTTGGCCTTTCCAAGAATGAGCTGTCTTGGTTCTCCTGACCAGCTTTCAGTTTATGTAAAGCGGGGTAAATATCCAGAAGAAAAGGACTGAAGTCTTGGAAGGAACTCAGGATGTGCAAGATGTTTTGAGTCCCACAGTTGCTTACTCCTGCTCTGTGTTTGTGTCTTTTTGTGCACTTTCCAAGTAAATACCTCCTTTTTAAGCTGGAAATCTCAAGAGGGAAATAGTTTCTGCCTCCAAATGAGGTGGAATCATATTTTCAGCATGGAATACAAAGGTTTCAACATAGAATACACAGTCCCAAACCTAGTTAGGACAAAAGGTCCTGAAAATAAGAAAAATGTTTAAAAGCAAAAGTTTTGAAAATCCAAATATCATGAATTTAGGTTTAATTTTGACCATAGACTTGTCTCAGTAAGAATCAATATCTAAATCAGTGACCATGGACTCAATTCTAAATGATCTTTGAGTTAAAATACTTTCAGAAATAAAAGTTAGAATTTTTTTAATTGTCAACTAAAAAGAATGAAATAGTATTGACAGGAAAAGTTTTTCATATAAGTAATTTTTTCATATGGAAAGCTTTTATTAGAATATAGCTTTTTGCAAAGAATTATTCTCCTCAAAAAACATCAACCAGTTCAATTTACCAATAAAATTAGATGTGAGAAAAGGCACGGTGTAGACTTTCACACTTCATAAGTAGTTTGAGACCTTCTGACACAAATCTTTACTTTTGATGAAGAACTGGGACTTTTTCTTTATAGTGACTCAAAATAACATCCTCTACTGTGGTCAAATAGGGAGAACAGTATCAACCATTTTGTTCTCAATATTGGTGTTGCTTACTCGAGAGTACTAAAAGAATCACTTAGTGAGGGAGAGGTGAGAAGAGAGAGATAGAAATGCTAGCTGTGGAAGTTCTCGGGATGAAAGGTTGAAGAATTTCTGTGGGGTTTTGATTTGGGAAAACACATCTGAGCAGCACACTGTCAGCGGAATATATATATATAGACCTGTATTCCAGGACATGTCTGTCTTTAGTGTTGTTTTATATAAAACTAGGGATATACTCTTTGAAACCCTGCTTGTTTCTTGGTTATATTCCTCTGTCACTAAGGACATATCACACAATTTACAGTGAATCAGATGGAGAAAGGTTAGGTAAACATTTCTATTTTTTACAGTAACCTTGAATTGCACTGAACTTTATGACAGATTAAATAATAAAAGGTACTCACCTTTGTCCTTTAACTCATCAAATTAGAGACTACTTTTAAACCTACAAGAAATGTTTCCTGGAGAAATTTCTTTTACCTCTGTGCACCAGCACAGCTGCTGAGCACTGGGTATTGGACTTTGGCGCTGTGCTTCCAGCAGCACTGGTGCCTCGTAGGAATGCCCACTCTGGAGAGGTAGTGGGGAGCTGTCTGGGTCTGATTTTCTCAACCCCTCTGCTGAGGACAAGCCAGAGCGTTTGGGGATAGATCTGCGGGAGCAGGGCACACAAGGGAGTTTCAGTGAGAGAAGGGACATTCCCAGTGTCAAGTCATCCGGCACTGAGTGTCATTATCCATTGCTGGCCCCATCCCGGGCATCGTTGCCCCGTGGACTGTTTGCTCACACCACAGGCAGGCTGCTGGGAGCAAGCTGCTCACTGTGTGCACAGGCAGGGTGCAGACAGATGCTGCCACACAGCACACAGGGGCTCAGAGGATTTATGGAGTCAGCTGGCCGCCTAACATAGGATGATGACATGTTAGGGTTTTTTTACAGAAGCCAAGCCAGAGAACTTCTCTACTTTTGTCATGTGCTACAAAGTGGTAGAGGGCAAGGACAGTGCGGAACTTTGCAGTTTATTTTGAAGGTGTTTATTAGGTTTCCCACAGCTGAGAGACATGCAGCTTGGCTTCTGTGGCCCCTTAGTTCCTGGGCTTCTGTATTCAAATAAGTAGGAGAGAAGAGAGGAAATCTAGGAATCATTTTTCCCTTCAGCTCTTTGATTTATAAAACTTCAGTTCCTGGTCTTCAAAGAGAGAATTGCTCAGGTCAAGCAGAGGCACACTGCTATCCACCCACACAGACTTCTTTTGGTAGTTTTGGGTTTGTTTGGTTTGGGGTTTTTTGTATCCACAGCAGTAACTCTGCTTATAACCAGAGGAAAGCAATGAGCAAAGCTAACAGGCTGAGTAAAAGTTTATAAGAAAGTGTCAAAAGACTTTTAAAGATTAAAATCCAAAAATTCCACTCCTTTATCTTTAAGATTAAAGTATTCATGTAAGTTACAGTAGCTCTTCTTTTACCATTAAAATGAAGCAGTACAATCAACACTCCATAGTACACATTAAGAGTCCTCTGCTTGATAGCTGTAGAAGCACTGAAACTCCTGATAAACAAGTATCTGTTTTCAATGAGTCTCGAGTTCAAGCTCACTAGGAAGTAAAATTTCCCCTAACACAGGATGAAATAAGGAAATCATCAGTTACCTTAGCAACCCTTTAAAAAAAGCAAGTGCACCTATCCAAAGGGCAGCTAATCTAATTATAAATTATTGTAAAGGTTACATGAACGACAGTAGCAAGAGGAAGCCATGATTCATTATTTTAGTCTATGGGAAACAGTATTGCCATTGTGCTCCTGCACAGGCTGTTCTAGTGCTGTGCTCCGCAGACCATCTGCCAAGGGCTCCTGCTTAACTCCCAGGACTGACCAAAATGCATCTACTGAAAAATCTGGCCTAGGCTCACTGGCAGTCCAACTCTTTACCTCTCTTGGCTCACAGATTTCTCACATCAGGGAGGTGGGAGCCCAAAGCAGGCATTTTCTTGTTCAATCCCGTGTATTGCTCGTGGCACAAAATTTTCAAGAACGCTCAAGCATTGTTAAGGGCTGCCTACCTGTAAAATCACCATCTGCCTTTTAAACATCCACATGGGTGACGGGCAGTGATATGTATTAATACCATAGCTACCAGTTAGTATCACTTAACTTACAGGGTGGTCCTAACTAGCCCTTAGTGACAGGTTGGGTGCGTCAGACCAAGGAAAGTGTCCTGCCCGCTTTTCTGAGAACACCACACCCTCCTCCTGAGCAATTTTACCCTCAATATATCCCAAAGGGAGTGTGTGCACTTTGGAGGTTGTGTCTCCTGGAGCAGAAGAAGTCTCACCACAATCTCCAGCTTTCGTCTTTGCTGCACATTTTACCAGAATGATGAAAGCTTCACAAATGCCAGTGTCTGAGTGGAAGAGAGCAGACATGGTGAAAAATTGGGGTTAATGGCAAAGGGAGACAGTGCCAGGTTTCATGGATAAATTCTCAGGCACGAGAAGTGATCTGTACCCTTTGGCAGGAACACAGTTTAAAAAAGGTGAATCAGAACTTCAGTTTCATTGTTTTTAAGCATGATCCTTACTTAAGAGGAAGAAACACAGGAACTTTCAGGTTGCATCTTCCTTAAACTGCTTCCTGTACTCATAAATTAATGCAAAAAATCGTTCCCTTGCCAGGTTGTTTAAACCAGCTAAAAGTCACTGTGAAATAAGCTGTTTCTACAGAAATAATAACTCAGTTCTTCAGCCTAATATTCCTAAAAAATACAAACTGTGACCATAATAGATGGTTGGTGGGCTTGAATTAAGGCTTAGGTTTTATTTATAATGCCATGACCTTCTGGGATGGCATGGATTCTGTGAACCACCCTTAATTTCCAGGGTGCTGAGAGAGACTGACATTTCCTAAATCAAACAGCAGCTATGCCCATCCCTCAGCCTTGGGACCTCCACAGGGACCTCCATGCTGCTGAGCAGGAGGAGCATCCCAGCACATCCCAGTGAGATGCAGAATGTACTGACCAGCGTCCACACACCCTGCTGTTCTCTAGAAGGAAATCCCAGAGGCTACGAGGGACAATGCCTTTCCCATGTTTAAATGCCTCCAGCTGTGTGCTGGCTGTGGGTTTCCTATTTTGAGTGTCATTTGAGATCTGCCCTTGTATTGTCTTTGGCACGTATACCGCAGGTTGCCAGGCTTGCTTCAGGAGATTCTGTTTGGGCTCAGGCTGGGAAAAACAAATCTGGGAAATCCCTGGAATCCCACCAGGTCTTCTATACTGCGTAAGTATAGCCATGTGCAGTGCTTGGTTAGAAGCTGTGGGAACATGTGTTGAGATGGAGAAGCTGAGAGGATGCCTTTCCATTTCCTTCACCTGGAAGTGAAATGTTTTTACCTGAGCAAAGCGAACACTTGTGTGATAAGGTAGAATTTTGTGCTGATGTAGTAGAATTTTGCATTGGTTTTCACAAGCGCGCATGGACAGCAAGACATCATCCCTTAAAATGCACTTCAGAGCAATGAAACTAAACAAGGCATAAAGGTAGTATGTTCATCTGTCTCCAGAAAAAGGTAGAAGGGTGTGTTGGTAAGAGCCTAAAAAAGAAACCTGGGTTGTGAAGGATCCTGTAATTTTCAGTTTCAATGGTTTGGGGACTACTTCTTTCACTCACCTCCCACTCCTGCAAGGCAATTTTGACACCTCCTCCCAGCTCTGGATTTCTGTAGTACCCCAAAGAGCCACGAAAACCACACTTCTCCAAAAGCAGCCTCCCAAATGTCACCGTAGAAGAGAGTGACAAACTCCTTGTGCAGCACAGGCAAGGATCCCCCTGCCATTACTCCTGATCTCATTAATTCATTAAAGGAGACTTTAGACTTTTCTGGCACCATGTGAATAAGGAGCTGCAAATAGTTTCTGTGAGCAGAATATCAGCCTTGCTTCACCAAGATATTTATTATGCAACATAAAAAATGGGAAACGGAGGTAGGGGGGAGTTGCAAGGTCACACAGGAAACGTGCAGCCCAGCTGGAAATAAAAACATGGGTCTCCTGACTACTGTGACCAACAAACCCTTTCCTTTCTGCAACAACAAAGGCTACTCTGAAAAATGTCTTTCATTTCTCTGACAGCACAAGAGCTTTTTATATGCAGAAACTTAAATTATTTATAATCGTTTTAATCATTATCATCATCACTATTCTGTTCTTTTAAGAAAGCTGTTCAGAAAGTGCTCAAAATTTGAAAATTTTAGTTCTAGGTAATTTTCTCTCTACCTTAATGTTCTTTGCTGATAAGTCGTTGGAGATATTTTTCAGTATTTCTCGGTTTTACTTCAAACAGCCAGATCTCTATTCCTTTCAATTTATTTTAACCCTGTGCTGTGATCTCCCAATGTTAGCAGTAATTTGACTGATGGCCAGCAGGAGGAGAAACAGACCAACGTGTGATCCTCCACATGAAATACAGATAAAATGGTTTGTGTGGAAAGACGGTGTTAGTGGCAGCTTGAGGTGTAATCACTCCTGCCAGCAATTTTGCGTCAGTGCTGTTTGAGCTTCAGGGCACTGCTGGTATGTCCACCACTCCTTCAAAGCACGGCATGACCTGGTCTGCTCTCTGTGGCTGTCAGACCTGTTAGGCTGCACACACTCCACTTGACCCCTCTGGGTTTGCACAGTGCGTGTCAAGGAGCAAATGTACAAAAGAGTTATCACACCTCGTGGCACAAGTTTTATCTTGCTCTTCTTTAAACCCATTTGTAGGTGCTGCCATGCCTCAGCATGCCATAACTCCTGATCCCCCTCTGCCCGGGTAGGGTGAGAAAAAAGGACCTGGGGGAGGAAAGCTGCAGGAAACGGTGCATGTTTTCAAGTGCACAAAAGTCCCTTAGGAGTTGAAAGACGTGAGACTTTCACTGAGATTGGCACCCTTGCTTTAGCGTAGGTCGCTGTGATTCAACCGTCAATGCCAGTGGTTGTACAATGTGCTGCTGTATAGGAGCATACACAGCAAATTTCTCTAAAAGGGTGCGGTCGGGCCACAGGGATGGAGGTTACTTGTTTGTCTTGTCAGGCCTGCAGCATCCAGGGCCAGGTAAAATCCTGCAGAGGCACAGAGAGCCCTCACCTCTTCCAGCAGCATCTGCCAGGACGGCTGGGATGGGAAAACCTGGCAGGTTGTCAGGTGAGGGTGACAGACCCCACCCAGAGGGAGCTGGCAGTGAGTCAACAGCCCCACAGCTCTCATCCAAGATCCCTCCAAAATCTCAAATGTTCATGGTGCAGTGCATTTTTTAGCGGAAACGGGACCTTTTTCATCTGTGACAACAATGTCCTGTCAGCATGTTCTTAAAAATAGGTATTTCTTACAGGGTTACAAGTTTCCTTCAGTGTAGGCTTGGCAGGGTTTTTTCAGTTGTTTCACACTGGTATAGCTTTCTGTGGCAAGAAAAAATATTAACAGGACAAGGAGATGTATCATAGTAAAATCAGTCTGGAGAGTCCAGCACAGGCCATAGAAGTACACTCTGAAACTGCTATATAAAATCAATGTAAGAACCTGCACTGGGATGAAAAGTCAGATATTCACTTGTGAACCTAGCACATGAAACATTTATTTTGAATTAAATGTAATTCTTTTGTAATAAAGAAGATGGGATGTTAAGATATGATGTAAATCTGTACTGATGTTCCCAACACCTTGTCTGACTCACTGACATTCTCTTCAAACAAGAGTATTCACTGCAGAAGTGTATTTTTACTAAAATAATATTGAGAGTGATATGACTTTCACACTATGCTGTAATACACAGCATTATGCCAATAAATGTCTTTAAAAGACAAGAATAATGGAGCAATGTCATGTGAAAGGAAATGAGAAAAAGCATACGCCCTGATCCACATCTAAAGGCTTTTCTGCAAGACAAACTCAGACTTGTATGTTTACCAGTATGCTTCTCATGTCTCAGGTTCTGGTTCTGTGCACAGCAGTGCTGCTGAGCCACTGCCAAGCATCTCAGTGACCATATCACAAAGTGCCAGTCCCTTTGATATAAGCACCCTGAAAGACTCAACACTTTTGCTGTATCACACATACTCATAGCAGAAAATATGCCCTGCAGCCATTATGAATCAAAAACAAGGATGAAATTATAAACTAGTATAACTTTTTATACACACCAATGGTCACAGACTTCACACAAGCAGATGTAATTTCAGGTTTATCTTCAGGAGACAGTCAACAATCCTTTCCTTTTGCCATGAGATGGGATACAGCACAGCTGATCCCTGCTTCATTGCCAGTGACACCTGCATGGACAGAGCTACAGAAGAGGTCGCCTCTCTGTGACTGTTGCAATGACGACTTTTGACGTACTTTTCCTTTGTGCTACTCTTAGCATCATAACCACTTAAAATTTTTTCTTTCCCCTTGCAAGGAAAGCAGGGGGCATACCAGTCCTTCTTAGCTGTGGGTATTTTCCCAAAGCCTATTCTCTTATCCAGTCCTCTCTGCTCACCCTTGAGTCTAAGCAAAGAAGAATGAAGCTTCATGAAGCTTCATGAGCCTCAATTATATTACTTTGCCACCACAGGGACCTCACCTTAGATGTCTAAAAGGGAGTGGTAGCATCTTCTTATGAAAATGAGTTCCAGACAATCTTTAAACATTGATAAGGAAGTTATTCGTTGTTCCTTCTTCTGTAGCTGGCATATATTCAGTGTGGGGTTTGAAACACCTGTTGGAGAAATATTGATGGAACCCAGCACAAACGATTATTTTCCATTTGTCTAGGCAGGTGAATCTGCTTTTCTTAACAGATATAATTTATGTTAAAATCAAAAGTCCAGCATCATTATAAGCAGATAAATTGTGTGCCTTCATCAATACCTGGCTGCATTCTCAAATCAAACTTGATTCTCTGAGTGTCTGTGAGGCACAGATCCTAGGACAGCGCTGCTGTTAGCTGAAGAGAAAACCACCCTTCTAGCAAAGGCGTTGGTCCAACAGCAAAGCTAATTTCTGTACCTGTAAATTTAATGAAATTCACTTGGTTTGATATATTTAAAACTGTTCTGCCAAAACATTTGTATTCTTATCAACAAATGTATTCTTATCAGTTAGAACTTGCACAAAAGAATTCATTTTCCTCTAAATCTGTTTTCCAAAGAAGCTGAGTTGTTTTAGCTGAAGTAATTCACCATTAAAAAGTAATCACAAGATAATTTAGATTGGAAGACTTTATAGGCAGTCTGCTCCAACTCCCAGTTTGAAACAGCTCCAGTTAAATCAGGTTGTGCCAGGACTTTGCTCATTTAAGGTTTGAATATTTCCAAGGACTACTCTGAGCTTTGTTCCAAAGTTGTTAACTTCGTCATGTTATGGAATTTTTTCCTCATACTTAATGGGGTTTCCCCCATCCCAGCACATGCCTGTTACCTCTTAACCTGTTGCTGTGCATCCCGGAGCAGAACTTGTACTTTCCCACCAGGCAGTAACCACAGCCTGGTCTCGCCTTTCGCTCCTCTTCACAAGGCTGAACGAGCTCCTTGAACTCCACTTCCTGCATATGCCCTGTGTTCCAGCCATCACAAGGGGTCATTCTGCTGGACTCCTTCCTCTATGTCACCATTTGTTCTCTGCTGTGAGCCCAGGATAGCACACCAGGAGTGGCCTCACCACTGCTGAGAACCTGTGAAGTATCCGTTCCCCTTGCTGGTGCAATGTTTTGCTACATGGGTGCACTTCTGTCTCCTGGACAAATTGCATCCCACTAGGATCCCTGGGAATTTTCTGCAGAGCTGTTGCCAGCTGGATGGCATCAGCCTGTCCTAATGCAGGGCTTTGTCCATTCCAGAGGACCACATTAACACTGGTGTTTGTTCAACAAACCTGTCTGTTTGAACAGCAGCCTACCTTACAGTATATTTTGGCACAATCCCACAAATTATTTCATCTGCAAATACACCAAGAGTGCTGCAGTCCAACCCATCATCCAGGCCGTTAATGAGGGCTGTAAACTTTCCTGATCCCACTGCTAATCTTTGAAAAATACTATTTCTACCTGGGCCTCACGCTGCCATCACCACCTTTTGAACCTGGCAGTCCAACCTGTTTGTACACCACCATTTTGTGGTGTACACACCCTATACCCCACTGGTTTGACTACAAGGAGTCTAAGGAAGACCATACCAAAGGCCTTGCTTGAATATAGAACTTCCTTCCCCCTTACATCATTGTAGAAAGCAATCAAGCTGGTTGAGCACCATTTGCCCCTGGTCCATCTGTCTTACTGGGCTATTCCCAACAACCTTCTTGTCCTTTCCATGGCTGGAAGTGGCTTCCAGGAGGATTTTTTCTATCACCTTTCAAGGAACTTAACTGTGGCTGGACCAGCATGTGGATCCCTGCATCCTGTCTTGCCCATCTTGAGTAACTTTTGTCTTTCTGTCGTCATCATCAGAAATCTAAGTAATCTAAGAGGGCAGATGTGAAGCTGGTAGAGATGAAGATGGTGGAGAATACATTTGTAATGACACTGGCCAGCTCCTTCCATCCTTGGGTACATCCCAGCTGGCCACATGGACCTGTGTGATTTTAATTGCTTCATGCCTCGCTCCTGTAGGTTGGGCTAATGCGCTCAGGAGGCTGCCTGGCCTGACAACAAACCTTTCAGGTGAGACGTGAGCCTAATCCTCCCTGGGGGGAATAACCCAGGATGGATGATTCATTTGGAAATTATTACTGTTTGGCCAAGCAACTGATTAACAAGCTCCTCTAATGGGGACTGAACTACTGAGCAGGGTTAAGCACCCATGCACAAGTGAAACCTTTTTTTTTCTTTTGGAGATTGTTCAAACTTGAGATTTGCAGGAATTTAATTAATGTAAGGCTTATTGAAGTCAATATGTTTGTAGCAATGTGATCTGTGTATGCACTTTTGGATTTATCACTTCATCTAGCAAATTCCTGCGAAAGAGATTATGAGCTTGGCTTGTGAATTTTTATTTTTTTGATAAGTCTGTAAGAACTAAGCATCTTTCTTAGCCTGGAAATTATTACTGCCTTCTCCATAGTGGGATGCAATCCTTTTCTGTTGGGGTGTCTTCTATTTTAGAGCCCTGAAGTTTGAAGGAATAGCAGTGGCAAAATCTTAATGTGTTGGCATAGGTTTTTCCCAAATACTTGTGCTAGGAGCAAACAGGTCCACAAGGACACATGTCTACATGCAAAGTACAACAGATCAATAAAAGGCATATGATTCACACCTAAATAATTGTCTGTCCTTTAAATCAGCTAAAGGCCATCTCAAGTTAAACTCTAAAAATTCATGTGGTTTTCTGTCTTCAATAATGTTATCAAGATGAGCTTTTAAATGCTGTATTTTATTTTTAGCTTATGATGTGCTATGGAGACGATTGATGTCCTGCTATCCTACGCAACAAAACAGAAAAAAGGATTTTTCTTATTGCAAATGCTTCCTAGATTCCTGCAATTTTTTCCCTTCTTATCACAATGTTTTATTTGGCAATTGTAAGGCATGAAAAGAATGCTTATAAGGCCATTGTTTGTCAATCAGGCAGCCAATGGCTCCTATTAAACTTCTTTAAATTGTATCCTAAATTCTAAATGTGGAAGACTAATAAATAAACATTGCTGCTGGCTTACAATGTTAACCAAACGGATCAACTACTGCCAGTAATTTTAAACAGAAGAGGAATAATTTCAATGGACCAATGTAAAAAAAAAATTGGTAATACAGCTTTCATTTGGAAAAGAGGACAACTTTTGGTCATAAAACTAGCTTGCTGTAAGATGCAGCTGAGTTCTATTGAGATATGGGTACATTTCTGTTTTATCACAGAAGACCAATGTCGTCTGGTTTATCTTCAGACTAGCCATCAAAACAAGGACGTAAAACAATCTCCACCCTGATCTCACATCTCTAAAATGTAGGAAATAAGAAATGCTGGAGCTTACAAGGCTGGCTGAAGCAAAGTGCAAAACTGAATCATATAATTGTAATTCCTGAAACACTGCTTTAAATCATCTTTCCCTATGTAAGGTAGAGGGGATACACTCCAGGAAGGAGACTAACTTTAAATGAATGTCTCTTTAAAATGAACACTGAATGTCTATGACAAAGCAAGACTTAATTTGTGTTTTAAAACACCTTCCTGTACATAAACCTATCTGAATGTAACCATTTTCTCACAGATCGGAGACAAATTGCTGGTAAACTCAGTGCAGAGTCAATATCCAAAAACTCATTAACTATTGACTCACTCTGCCCTACCTCTCTGCTTGGCCTTTATCAAACAGTTTTATTGTCCTATCCGAAACTCATTTAAACCATCAAGATTAAATCTGGATTATTGCCCAGTACACTTAGGTATAAAGCTTGTTGTAGGACTTGGGTCATCCTCATGGGGCCATTCCACATGAAATTATTCTGTGATCTCTAGACAATACCATTCTTTTCACTCAGGCATCCTGCAGATCAAACCTACATACAGCTGTCTCTATCTCATGTGAAAGCACGCAGAATCCAGTTCTGCAGAACAGGGGTGAGTGTTTAACAGCCACCTTCACTATGTCACCCTTGAAATCAATCACGAGCTCCCTTTGATAAGAGTGGGCTAGAATGACACCATAGGGAAAGTTTCCTAAATGTTCAGGACGTAAATTTACTTTGCCTTCTTGTACTCAGCTGTTTACTGTCTTCAGAGGTGCACGCTTATTGCAAAACAAACGTTTAGACAGCTTGATTCATAGCTGCAATCCTGGAGTTGAACATGTTTCTGCATATAGATGAAAGAATCTATCTTGACTCACCCATCTCCTGGTTCAGTTTTACAGGAATTAACCTTAAAAATATTTTGCTTTCTATGAGCCAAGGTTAGTCTGTAATTTCCAAAACAGTGAGTATTGGGGTTCATAATAGATAATTTTCTAAACAGTAAGTTTAGATAGGAAGAGGAGCTTCAAGCTCTGAGTAAAACGTTAAGTAATTACTACATATCTCATTTATATACATGCTGCACTTTACATGAAATTATTTAACCCTATCATGTCCTCCATGCTAACAAAGTGTAATGAAACATTTACATGGTTTTAATAACGGAACTTAGCAGGAATGTGTAAGAATTCAGAAGACCTGAGACATTAATGATTTTTAAAGGAGGCATACAAAAAATTGTGGGTTACATCTTAAAATAGGATGAAAACAAAATTTTTTTTCAAATTTTCAAAGTTGGTCTTAAACCAGAAGACATTTTTATGAATCAAAACTGATGGAATAGAGAGAGGATGGAAGGAAGAGATGAGCTGAAATCCTTCAAAACAAAGCTGCTAAATACTGTATTACAAAGAGAAAGATGTATGTTATTTCATGCTACATTCTTTTGAAATGTCAGTCGTACAGAAAACTTAAATCTTGATTAGATTCTAAAGCAGTGGGATACACACACCAGTGCTGCCATGACACTGCATTAAGAATGTGAATGCTACTTGCAACGTTTTTTTCCTAGACTTGGAATTATTGCTGTGGTGGGAAAAAACTATTTATTCTTTTGAAACTTTAACTGGTGGCTCTGCAGTCTTTATAATACTGCATTCAGGAAATAAAAGAGAAGAAACTTATTTAAAATTAAGTATGGAAAGTCTACTACCAAAAATGGTTCATTAACCTCGACAAAATTCTCTCATAACTTTGTAACAGTGGTCAGATTTTCATGAGATTCTAATTCTCTATTCTGAGTCACCTCAGAGTTTTCTTGGGGTACGGGATAATTATGTTACTATGTATTAATCTGAATGCTTAAAAAAGATGTCACCTTCTCAAGAATTTCATAACAGGCATGGCTATTGAAAACTTCTGATAGTCAGGTGTTCCTATTCTCCTTCCACACATAAGGCATGTTTTAACTAGAATTTCAGGCGCTATGAGAATAACTTTAATACATTTAAGTCCAATACATGCTGTCTTTGTGAAGGTAGTCATCACATTGCAGGATTCAGTTTAAAAGTGAGGACAAACAAACTTTTGCCTATTCAACCATCCCTGAGTTGTCAACATGGAACATGCAGTGAAACATTGCCTTCTCTCTCATACATCACTAGGCTACTGTCTTGCAGTCAGAATACCAGGGCCCTCCCTCCTCATGTCCACATACACACCCATTCTGACCACATCTAGTTCAATTTTCAGCTGCCTCCCCCTTTGTTGTTTTCCCTAATCCCCAGCATCTTAATGCATCTCCGCAGTTCCTCCTTTACTGTGGGAAAGGCTTGTTCTTTTATCTGTCCCCATGAAAAAAATCTGGTTTAATCTTTTATTCCATGTGACACCTGGAGAAAGGTGGTGAAAATATTGCCACTTAAGTGACAATATCTCTGTCAAACACCTTGGCATCACTATTGACTATTAAACCACAAGGTATTTTAGACAGCAGAAGTGCACCCACCCATCTTCAGAGGACCAGCAAGAGAAATTCAGACTTCATGACTGACAAATATATGGTAATCTCCTGTCTGAGACAAGGGAGACTGTGTAACTGAGGAACAAAGGCAGTCCCCAGCTACACATTGATGCCTCAGGCTCTTGCCAACTGCTGCCAGCTTCAGGTATTGAGGTTAAGCAGCTCCTATGCTGGCAAGAGTTGACTGCTACTGCTCGTTGTTGAGTCAGCTGTCAAATAGCTCAGCTTTGGAGAAGATAATCATTGGACACAGTGAGTCTCAGAGCCTCTGTGTTTCTTAGGAAAGAAAACAACCCCACACAGTCCAGTGCCATATGGACATAGTTCTGTCCTGAAAGGCTTCAGGAGAGCCACAGGCTTGGCTCTTCCTGCTTCCAGCCTTACATGAGACACCCACAGAACCTGTGGCTCTGATCAAGGGAGGCTGTGGGACAGGGACAGACATTTCTTTGCTGCACGTGGATGAGGAAGTGGCTCTGAAATCTGAGCTGTGCTGCTCTTCCTGACATTAGTGATATATTCACTGATATTTCATACATTACAGTACAGCAAATAATTAAATATATACTGACATTTAATAAAATAATCTACCAGATTGTTCATGACAGTAAATTGACAGTGTCCGTAGGCTGGGTAGAAGTTACCTGTTTATACGAGGGGTCTCATTTGATCAGACAGGCTGGTCTCTGGCTTCTGGCCTAACGGCAAACTTTTTGATTGTCTATCAAAAATTTTTTACTGAGCTATTGTCTTCCTCTCACCTTGTAAGCAGGTTTCACACTCATATGCTAACCTCAGCTGTTCATAAGTCACAAATCAAAACAACTCTAAGCTGGTTAACTTTAAAAGCTTGACTACAGCCTTCAGGCACTGCCCTTCTTTAGCTGATGATCGCTGCTCCTTGAAATCAGCTGCTTCATGTCAGGTTATTTCCCATTTAAACTCTGCCTTCAGACATTGCTGAATCAACTTCTGTTCTAAAGTCTTTCTCTCCTCCGAAACACTGGTGAGACCCTTGAGAATTCTGTGTTAACAGCCACCATGATCTACATGAGGACAAGCTCATCTTTACTATTTCAACAAAGCACAACCATGACCGTCTGCCTCCAAAAAGAATCAGCCAATGACATTTGCTCGGATTATAAGATTCCAGCTTTTCTCTCATCAGTGTGGAAAATAGGTGTGATGACCCTTCAAACTGCATACCAACTTGGTGCATACTCTCAAGACATCGCTCAAGATCCCTTTACAGCCCTGGCCAGAACAAAATAATAATGATAGGCAGATGTTGGATGTGTTCCGAAAATGAATAATAGGGGGAAAAAGGGAGTCTTGTAGTCTGTATCAAAATTATGTGGAAAATAAGTCTATGCCTGTTGAAGTCCAGTACCTATAAACACTTTTTCTTAAATAAATGTAGGCTTCAAGTCTTTATATTTTAAAATGGATTGTTCTAGTGTTGTACAAATTAGTCTGCCTTACACCTTACTGCAGACAGTGAGGCAGCTGTCTGCCTGGTTAAGACACAACAAAGCAGGTTCTCCAACACTGTTTCTGGTAGAACATGCCCAGAAGTATTTCAGGAAATTCTGAAAGGAGGGGTGCAGTCCATGTGTGGGTGAGAGACTGAAATTTCTCATTAGGTCATGGGATATACCCAAGAACATGTGATGCCTGAATAAATTTGAAGCAACTAGAAGACTTGTAAAAAAGGAAAATAAGACAGGTTGCAACAAGTCATCTCCTACTCATCTCTCTTTTTTTTTTTCAATTTTGAAATATACAGACTTGTAAACCCATTACATATGTCCTAAATAAAATTCTGAGCCTAAATGTGTGATTTGGAGACAAGTCACTTCATTTTCCTGATATTCTTCTCTTTTTAGATTGTGTGAGGTTGGAAGAACACAGCATCTTTTTCTTTACCACTTTCTGAGAAGTTACCCTCCAGACTGTATGTATGTGTGAAGAAATACTGGTATATATTTTTTTCTGATTTTACTGTATCATTAAATCCATCAACATAAGTTTAAGAATAATTCAGCAAGCTAGAATCAGTTAAAATTTACTTCAACTTTCTTGTTGCATTATGTAAATTTAGAAAAAGACATGTAAGCATTTTCTTCCTCTTTCAAACAAACTTCACCTCTTTGAGGAAACATAATCTGAGACTGTAACACTTTGCAGGGAGATGATATCTGTTAAGGTCAATGCAGCCTGTACAAGTGGTCTGCTTTCCATAAAGTATATCTGAACAAGTTGCCCATATACTCTTCTCCATTTCAGGTCATTTTGTGCTGTCATTCATCACTGTGAATAAAATGGAAAATAACCCCAGGAAAGTCATTAACAATATGTGTGCAGGAAGGGCAGTGTTGAAGAAGGGTAGTGGCAGGATTAATGCTGAAACTGTGCCAGTTTTGCCAGCAGTCAATGACTCAAAACAATCTACGGCGTGTTCAATATAATAATCTTTTTAGACCTTGTACTAATGACCAGAATATTGCTCTGGTCCCAAGGCTAAGTAGAACAGATTTTATCACAAGGTTGTTTCACTGTATGATAAAAACTTTGTCTTTCAGAGATGAGATAACTTACAATTACTTCTGCTGTTTGTGTGCTGCTTAAAAGGTTAAAACTGTGATTGACTACAGAGGCTGTAGGGTGTGAATCAGACCAAAGTGTGCCAAGAGCTTGCAAACCAAGGTGACATTCATTCTGCCTCACATTTTTGCTTGGAGATAGGTTTATTTTAACTTTCCGCCTATATATATGCAGTTACTTCACTTCCATAGGCACACAACTTGTCATCTTTTTGTGTGGCCAGTTGCTGACTCCCACTTTTAAGCAAGTTTCTAAACGTATGGCTGATAACATATTCTGGAAGAGGGGCCCACCTACTAAAACCGCTAGAGATCATTGATACTATAGGTATAGGATTTGTAATTGGACAGTCAGAGACAACACATAAAATTCTTTTAATTAAACTTCAAATTAACTATGGACTGGTCTAAGGCAAACAAAATATTGGGTAAAATATGTATACAGCTGTACTTTTTACTTGTTCTAATGGGAGTAATGGTAAATGCACTTGTGTGCTGGTTTTGACTGGGGTAGTGTTAACTTTCTTCACAGTGTCAAGTATGGGCCTGTGTTTTGTCTCTGGGCTGAAAATAGAGTTGATAATATAGAGGTGTTTTTGTTGTTACTGAGCAGGGCTTACACAGAACCAAGGCCTTTTCTGCTTTTTGTACTGCCACACTGGGGAGGGAGCTGGGGATGCATGGGAAGCTGGGAGGAGACATAGCCAGGGCAGGTGGCCCAAACAAATATTCCAAACCATTTGACATCCTCCTCAGTATTTCAAGCTGCAGGCAAGAAGGAGGAAGGAGGGGACGTATGGAGTGATGGCATTTGTCTTCCCAAGTCAGTGTGAGGCATGAGGGGGCCCTGCTGTCCTGGAGATGGAAAACACCTGCCTGCCCATGGGAAGCTGGGAATGACTTCTTTGTTTTTCTTTGCTTATGTGTGCAGCTTTTGCATTCCTTATGCAACTGAATTGATCTCAACCCATGAGTTTTCCAGCTTTTATCCTTACAGCTGTCTCCCTGAACACGCTGGTAGGGCTGGTAGCAAGTGACTGTGTCTGGTGCTTAGTTGCTGGCTGGAGTAGAACCATGTCAACTTGAAAATCCTTGTTTTCTGGTCCACTTTTAAACCCTTTCATCACTTGTTACCTAGTTAACCGTAGATTGGGAGTTTTCACTCAACTGGAGAAAGCCAGGTCACAGAGAGTGCCTGCTGAAAATCATATACCACCTCTTCCTTCAGGCAAGGGACAAGAACAGCGCATCCCAATGAGCAAGAATCTGACAAAGGAGGCAAGAAACTACCATGGATGAATAAAGAACTCCTGTCATTCAGGTGTAAACAGGAAATAGGCCATAGAAGCAGGGTCAGGCCACTTGGAATGAACACAGAGAGGTTGTCAGAGTAAGCAGAAATGAGATGAGGAAGGCCAAGGCCTTATATCTGGCCAAGGATGTCAAGGAGAACAAGAAGAGCTTCTGCTAATACATCAGTAATAAAAGAAAAACTAGGGATAGTGCGGACTTGTTACTAAATGGATGAGGGACCCTGGTAACAGAGGGTGCAGAGAGGGCAGAGTTACTGAACACCTTCTCAACTTTGGTCTTCACTATGACCAGGCATCAGGAATCTCTGACCCAGGAGACCAGGGTAAAGGAATGTTGAAAGGAAGACTTTCCCTTGGTCAAAGAGGATTGGGTGAGAGAACACGTAGGCAAATTTGACATCCACAGGCCCATGGGCCCTAATGGAATGCACCTCAAGTCCTGGGAGAGCTGGTGCCCCATTCTGTAAGTCATATCTATCCACATGGGTGACAAGAAGATGATTGTGAGTAACCAGTATGGACTCAATAAAGGTAGATCATCCTTTACCAATCCGATTGTCTTCTGCAATGAGACAACCACATGGATGGATGAGAGGAGAGCAGTGGATATTGTCCACCTTGGCTTCAGCAGGGCTTTTGGCACTGTCTCTCACAGCATCCTCATAGACAAACTCAGGAGGTGTGACCTGGATGAATGGACAACGAGAACTGGCTGAATGAGAGTCACAATCAGAGACACAGGGTCAAGTTGAAAGTCTGTCACTGGTATTGTCCCCCAGGGCTCCATACTGCGCCCAGTGCTGTTTGCTGTATCCATCAATGACTTGGGTGGGGGGCAGAGGCCTCCTCAGCAAGTTCACTGATGATCCAAAGCTGGGAGGAGTGGCTGATAGCCCAGAGGGCTCTGCAGCCCTTCAGAAGGACCTCAGCACGCTGGAGAGCTGGGCAGAGAAGAGCTGTCTGAAATTCAGCAAGGGCACATACAGGGAGGGACATCTGGGGGGGTACAACCCCAGGCACCAGCACGGGCTGGGGTGACCTGCTGGAAAGCAGCTCTGAGGAGAAGGACCTGGACGTCCTGGTGGACAACAAGCTGTCCATGAGTCAGCAGTGTAACCAGTGGGATCCTAGGATGCATTGGGAAGAGCATCACCAGCAGGTCAAGGGAGGTGACCCTGCCCCTCTGCTCAGCCCTTGCAAGGCTGCATTTGAAGTTCTGTGTCCCATTTTGGGCTCCCTAGTTCAAGACGGTCACACCTGANCTTATGCTAATTTCTATAATCCCTTCTTCCTGCTATCCTGCAGACTCCTTTTCTGCCTGGTCACTGGTATTGCCCAACATCCTGTCCCTGGACTGGCATCCCTTCTCATATCAAAAGTGACCGTCATTTCTACTTCACTCACTGGCCCAGTGTTCTCCGAACCTACTGCTAAACAATCATATTTATGAGGTTTCCCTATATCACCTTCCCCAACAGGCCACAAAGATGATTAAGGGACTGGAGCATCTTTCTTATGAGGAAAGGCTGGGCAAGCTGGGTCTGTTCAGACTCAAGAAGAGACAACTGCGAGAGGACCTCATCAACGTCTATAAGTATCTGAGGGGACAGTGTCAAGAGCCAGGCAGCAAGCAGGGACAAGAGGCAATGGGTAGAAACTGATGCACAGAAGCTCAACCTGAACATGAGGAAGAATTTCTTTACTGTGTGGGTAACTGAGCACTGGAACAGATTGTCCAGACAGGGTGTGGAGTTTCTCTCGCTGGAGATATTCAAGAACCACCTGGATGCAATCCTGTGCCAAGTTCTCTGGAATGACCCTGCTTGTGCAGAGGTTGGACTAGATGACCCGCTGTGGGCCCTTCCAGTTTTACTCTTTCTGTGATTCTGCAAAGATAAGCTGCTCCTTCAGATTTAAATCGGGTTCCTGCTTCGGCACAAAAAGCCCTGGAGTATTTGGGGGAGGGGATATTAAATTGTAAAATTTTGATGCAGGATAAAAAAGTCTTTCCTCAAGAGGCTTAATGGGAGTGTGCCTGCCTTATAACTCAGCTTTTGCCAGTATTGAAGTTATCTGGGCTTCCCTGACTAGAAAATTTCCCAGACTTAAAAGAAACTACGTCTAAACAGACAACAAATACCATTGTGACTGAAGAAAAAGAAAAGAAAAATCTCATTTGCAGCACCTTGTACTAAATACACTTTCATCAGTGTAAGTTTATGTGATGAATTTTTACCATTTAATGTTTTCATTTCAGAGGAGTCCTAACATGTAGCTTTTCATACAGCTTTACTCTCAGACAGCACTAACAACAGGAGTCTGACACCCCCCGGGTCACTCTGGTGCTCATGTGCATCATCAAGGCACACCTCTAATATGTGTTCTCTGTTGATTTGTGCCCACAGGATGGGAATGCAAGACACCTGCACAGCTCTGGAAGAAATCAGACTTCCAGCTTCATGCACAAAGCCCAACTGAGCATTCTCTGAAGCTATTCCCTTGAGAGATCTCCACTGGTCAAGAAGTGCTACTGCTGCTTTCTGTTCCCAGTAGCCAGTTTGTATATCTCTCGGATCAGAATAAACTCTCTTTCCAGAAGAACCCAGTCAGTGCTACCACTTATATAGAGTTTAAAACGTCTGTTTTCACTAGGAGAAAAATTCTAAGAGCTGGCCCATCAAGAACACAGTATCACAGTGAGCAGAAGATGACCCCACCCCTCCATGGAGTTCCTAAGGACCTGGTCAGAAATCATGCCTTCCTGTCTGTCCTCCATGTTTAATTATTCCTCTTTGTGGGATGGGAATCCCCTCAGAGTAATACCTCTTGAAAACCGCCTTATATAATGGACCAGAACCAAATAAAATTCTAGACACTTCTCATGAATTTCCAGTTCATAGAATTTAGTAGATGATGGGTTTTGTTAAAGACCACTACCAATTTAGAGGTCTGTAACTGGTTATTGAATTTGGTGGAACAGGTACATAAAACAACTGAGAGTCTCTTTCTGATTGCATGCAACAGGGATTTTCCATCAGGTACTAAGCCACTGTATAAGGAAAGGAAGTATTATAGACAGCTAGAACAGCTGGCTGTCTGGTTAATCACTTTTTTCCGTTCCCCTTTTAGGAATGAGCAGGAAGCAAATACGCGATGTGTTCAGACACATCATTTATTAGAGGTTAAAGATAAAATAATCTAATCTTCCATTAATACCAAACATGCCTAAAAATGATGCTTTTGAACACCCCAGGGCCAGAAGAACAGGGCACACATTTACCATATAAGGGTTATTCATTTAGGAATAGGTGTCATAATTTAAGGAAAAAGACAAAATGGTGCCTCACTCAGTGCATCTATTATTTTCAGCGGAATGTTTTCCCTCCCAGCAATTCTACCCTGAAAGGTGGTGAGCTGACTCATACTGTCTGGCCAGACAGGGACACAATGCTATCAAGCAGTGGGTGGAGAGCAGAGAATTAAAAACTATGTGTTTTGACGGATGTTTCCCAGTATTGGTATTGTACCTGATTCAAAGAAAAACATCTAGTAACAAACTTAACTAACAGCTTGTCTGGACCAAATGCAATTCTCAAACATTGTCCTCCAATGCCAAGGGATAGAATTGAAAATCTGGACTCCATTCAAATACATAAAATATCTCCTTCCTAGTGGCTGAACAAACAACCCTTTATACACCCACTAACACAACAGCTGGGAGGGGTTGCTACAGGCAAGTGAAAGACCTGGCCTATGGTACACAAAATCCACAGCTGATCCTTCCTATTCCATAATGGAAAAACCCCAGATTTTAGCTCCATTAGAGGTCTTGTGCTTTGTGCTGAAAGCAGCTCTTTAGTTCAGCTATCTTATCACTGAAAAGCTAGTCATAAAACTGTACCTAGCACAACTACAAAGGAATTTACCAGAAATCACGTGTACATATACAAGGGTATAAGCAAACACAAAATAAATGTTTGTCCTTTACATCATATTTGTCCAAGTTGTTCTTTCTTCTTCAGCAGTTTTCAGAATTCTTATCTATTTTGTCTGGAGCAGCTTCATTGCCAAGAACATCTTCTAAGATGAATAGTAATAAGCATCTTTGGCTGTAAAACTAATGAGAAAATTTTAAAAAAATCAATTTTTTTTTTACATTTGCCTGTAATTGGAAAAAAAAAGGGAAAAAAAGCTAGAGATAAACAACAAAACAAGTTTTCAAGGAACAAAGATGCATGGACACCATTGCATGCCAATCACAAATGCCTTAGGTGTCCTCTAACCACTAGTTCATCTCTGTTCTATGTGCAGTTATGACATCTAAGGTATGAGATGGCAGCTAACACAAAAGAAATGTCTGCAAGATGTAACGCCATCAACAAATACAACAGCTCCATCCACATGGTAACTACTCGTGCACTAACACAGAAGTTAGTGGGATAGCAGCTCTGTTTCATTTATTGCTACTACTCTATGATCTGTATCCGCTGGCACTAAGGACAAGGAAGGTGGGAGTACCTTTTCTTCATGTATGCCTCCTATCTGGTAAATACAGCTGCATTAAGTTGCCTTAGATGCTATAATCCATGCGCAACTTTGTAAAAATTACGGCAATTATCTGCCATGGCCACACATGTAACCACAATGCCAAATACACTCTGGCCTTTTAGCCCTTATTTCCCTTTTCTGCAATTGTGACTCCTACAGACAATCAGGTTAACTGGATTAAAGTTGTTTAGTCACCAGTGGAAAATATTCTCTAGTCTATGTACATCAAACACCAAGTCTTTGGGATATTCAAACCATTTTAGATATTCAACACTTCAACAGGAGTTGAAGTATTGAATCTCAAGATCTGTAAAATCCCAAAATTTGTAAAAGACACAAACCACCAGCTTAACTTTTAAGAAAATGTTAGGGAGGAGTATGGCAGGGGGCGGGGGCAGGGAGAGAGGAAGAAATGAAACTCTCTTAAAAAGAGCTAATGTTCTTACTTAGCTTCAAAATTACTCAGTTAGGAGTACAAGAGCTATATGCTGTTTTCTGCTCACATCACGTATCTCCTTCCCTAAGCTTTTGAAGTCTATCACTTAACTAATCAGAACAGCCCTTATGAAGCAGTAAAGAGCAAAAGAGCCTTCTGAAAGACATTGCAATTTACAATCAAGCATGCTCTTGCTGGGGAATGAAGGAAGGATTTCAAGGGAAGATCAGCTTGGTTTGTTAAGCGTTTTGGCAAATTTTCTGCATTTGTTTTTCCTCAGAGCCTTGCCACTGAGCTGTAAGACAAGGAAGATCATATGTCCACTCCTTTTTTACTCTGTGACATGGGTAGTCTATTTACAGAAAGAAGGAGAACCCGTTTTTGGGAAGCTGAATGACTTCACCTGTGTGAGTGGGGCTAAGGCTTAAGTACAAGACAATCTCAGGATGGACACAAAATGGCAAAAAAGAAACCTTGTAAGTCACAATATGTGTCTTCTAGGTGAATGGAAATTAAAAGACAGTGGACAAAGAGGCTTTAAAGTGAGTGACAGGCAGCAGTGGTCAGGCTTAGGTAGGGGTATTTACTGTAAAACCCCCATGACTTCCCTTATTTTAGAGAAAATATGGAAGAAAGCACATTGAGAAAAAGACATCTGTTGAAGACACAGTTAGTGAAAAAGTCAAAGGCTCACCAAGCTAAAAAATGCCTGGGTGTGGTTATTTTGAATTATGGTAGTAGTGCTTCTTCCACTACTTTGCACTCCAATATTGTTTTTTATAACATAATAAGCCTATATGATGCAAAACTTTTCACAATTACTTTCTGATCTCCCTTACTCAAGAAATCTTTCCAACGGTTCACAACAGTTCTCCCTCTTGCTTGTTTGTCCCAAACTTCAGTGCAAAACCCCCAAACAAACAAACAAAACCACCAAACAGACAAAAACACACAACCCCAAACAAACAAACAAATAAAACCAAACAACCCCCCCCCAAAAACAAACAAAAAACCCACCAACCCCCTCAAACCAAAAAACATTTTAAAATCTTCAAGAACATAAGTACATTCATTCTATTGAACTCAAAATCTCCCTGTGGTATAGACTGTCTTTTTGGAACTGTGCAACACTTTGCATTGTCACATTCTAATACATGGCTAATGGTCCTAAATATGATAATTAAAATGTAACTAGTGCATGATAACTTAAATGGAAAATTTTCACTGCTTTAATAACATATAACAATGTACAAAGTAGAACAATAATAACATTCCACCAATTTCTTTTATATATGTGCATAATTAAGAAAACCTGCAAAACTGAGATGGTAACATTTGGGCTTCTAAAAACACATAAAATCCCATTCGATTTTGTGTACTGAACAAATGGGAAGTGAATTCTTTATTTTTAAAATGTAGCTATTTTTAATTCCAAAATATTTTCATGAAATCATAGAACAATCAGGGTTGGAAGGGATCTCTAGAATTAATTTATGTCACTGCTTGAAGCAGGTCCAGTTAGATCAGGCTGCTCAGAGATTTGTCAAGTCAAATTTTAGTTTCTCTAGGGTCAGTGATTTAATCCATTTCTTGACTCTCTTTCTGTGCCTGATCTCTCACATGGTTTTTCCTAATATCTAATGGGATTTCCCATGTTCCAGGTCATGCTCAGTGCATGCTTAGAACACCTATTGGTGTTCACGACTGGGAAGTGTTTGGGTCTATTTTCTCTGTTCCCTCACACCAGGCGTTTGTAGACTGTAAAAAGTTCTCTCCATCCCCTCCTCTTCCCCAGGCTGAACCAACTCTGTGACCCCTACCTGTTCTTGAATGCCCTGTGCTCCAAACCTCACCCTCACAGTGACCCTTCTCTGGACTTATCCAGGCAGAAATTCTTCACTGTGAGGGTGATGAGGCACTGGATGAGGTTGCCTAGAGAAGCTGTGGATGCTCCATGTCTGGAAGTGTTCAAGACCTGGCTGGCTGAAGCTCTGAGGTACCTGGTCTAGAGGGAGGTGTCC
>WAAE01005605.1:0-73017 GCA_013400495.1 Nicator chloris | reverse complement strand
AGAAGTGGCCAAAAGTTGGGAAGAGGAAAATAGCGTGGGTTTTTGAGGGCAGGGAACCAACGGGCTGGGTATAGGGAGTGCATCGCTGGCCCTCGGCAAGGATGGAGGACAGCGAGGCTGCTTTTGCTTGCTGCGAGAGGAGTTCAGTCACCACCGATTCTGGCCTAGGGAAGCCAGGTATCATCTGCCCCTGTGCCCGGGACCTGGCAGCTCGTCTCTTCCTCCTGCCGGCCCTGCCCCGCCACCACCGCTCCGCTTCATCGGCGCTGCTTCTTTCCTTCTGCTGCGGTGTGGCCCCGCACTCCCCACTTTGCCTTGCCAGGACATCTCGCCATCCCAGCTACCACTGCAGAACTTCTAATTTCATCTCATCTACTAGCCGGGATTTTCCACTGTTCCAACTCTGCTCTCCAGAAAAAGCACCGAGATCAGACTTTCCCGGGCTCTGTAAGGCAGAGCCCTCGAAGTTCCTGGTTCTGTTTTATTGTTAATGCAGTAGTAGTTGTTTGTTTTGTTTTATTTTCATACATATATATATATATATATATAACAGTAAAGAACTGCTATTCCTACCCTCAATATCTTTACCTGAGAGCTCCCTTAATTTTCAAAAATTGCAATAATCCGGAGGGAAGGGGGTTTGATTTGTCCATTCCAAGGGGGGCCCTGATCTCCCCAGCAGACACCTTTCAAACCAAGACACAGTAAATGTAGGAAAATCATCTGTACCCACAGCAGGAACAGAATATCTGTGCATCAAGTCTTCAAATTTCCAAGTTGTTAGTTCTGAGGACGACTGGATCATTAAAAGACTTGTAACATAAAGAACACCATCAGAACCCGGAAGTTTTCAAATGGCATCTAAAATCCTGCTTGATGCTTTGAGAACTAACACCACTCTTCCTACTAGAAGCAACTATAATCTTGTGGCAACATTTGTGAACACACTTCAAAATATATGAATCAATAGTACTTCTTCTACAACAATTCTTCTTAGTGGCAAAATTACTGTGGTTAGGCTAAACAGTAAACACAGCAGCAGAGAAAGGGTCTCAGCACAGAAGCTTTACGGGAGACAGCCAGAACAGAAACACACCTTTTCTACGCTGAGGTTCTCAGTACAGCATTGGAGTACAACCCCATCACATCCTGAAAACCTAGGCATATTACAGGTAGCAAAATGGCCAGCGGAAAAGATTAACTTGAGACTCCCATAGAAATTAAGTATGCAAATGTTTATCATCCTTGTATTTCCAAGAAATACCTTAACTTACTTTGCAGTTCATAGGAGAGAGAACATTGGTTACTAGGTATCCCAAGTGCTCAGCAATTCGGTGGCAGCACTCTATTGCAGTTGCTTCCAGCAGATCTGTTCATTCTCTTAACTGCCACTCAAAGCCTAAAGGATGTCACTCCTCTCCTCATATACAGGGACTCGTCCCAACACCAGTTTTCCTAAAATCCCTTCGGAAATAGGTGCATCAGCTTCCCATAAGGTAAAAGTTCTAAAAATCAGAGGCATCGCATCACTGAAATTCTTTGTGCCTGCACTATCATGACAAGAGATTTGAAATTAGATACTAATTCATGGATTCCTGCTCTGCCATTAACTGATTGACTTGGGGCAAATTAAATGTTTCTGTCTCTGCCATTTTTTTCATTGATAGGTCAGTCCCTGCACAGTACAGAGAAACACTGGCAGACATGGCCGCAGGACTTGTAAAGCATACTGATCAATGAATCAACCCTTGGACTATTTTAGCAGAGAATTTTTTTTTCCCCCCACAAGCCCTGTACTTAAAATTTGGAAAATACAGTGATTCCTTTTCAAAGCATTGGGAATCACAAACCATCCCTGTTTCCATTTCACTGTCTGCTTTATTTTTGGGATCGGTGCATTCCTCTATATGCATCACCCTTCAAAACTGCTCCGGTCTTCTGCAGCTGAGTGTCAATAACAAAGTGCTAGAGAAATCAAAGCTAGCTGTTATGTTCACAGGCTTTCAAAAATCAATAAGTTACTCATGTTTTTAAAAGCATTATTGATACAATTAGAATCCCTTCACAGAGATTCTGATGACAGGTTTTGTTTAATTTCTTTTATTATTGCCTGGCAACATGACCCATATATTTCGTGGGTGGGTGACATAAAAAACTTTTTCCTGTGAAATAAAGTATCTGATGTCGGCTCTCCAAGATTCACATTGAGGACTGTTGAAAGTTGTTTCAAACTGGCTTGTTGGTGAAAATGATACAGCACTGCCCATATTACTCAACAGACCACACTTAAAAGATTGCACTGGCAGTATAGCGTGTTTCCAGTATCCTAAGCACCACTATTGCCACCTAAGTAACAGCTGATTTTGCAAAAAAAAAAAGATCAGGGTTACTCACACCAAAGGAACACCAGGAATTTTGAGTATGACCTTGCTGTTTTTTCCTTCTGATACTTTAGTTACTAAAATAAAGGTCAGGCTGGAAATACATATCTATTTCTAAATGGCTAAAACATTATTTCACTCTGGCAAGTAAAACTCATCTGTAAAATACAAGTGCCTCCTTTAAATCAGTCATGTATCTTATGAACTGTTATTGAGGACTGCTCTGTGGTCTGCTCTATTAAGGTTATCTATCATGTCCCAATTTAAGGGCTTGAGCCTATGCAGAAAGGACACGTACTTTAACAACCCACATCAGCTGAACCCTGGTGCCATTGGAGACTGGATTTAGTTGCTCCTTGCCCTCAAATGACATCAAAATAAGCAGGATTTTTGCATTTAAGGAGCAGTCAACTTTTCTTAAACAAAGCTAATGTACCAAGAAATAAAAGATTAGGACAAAGATGAAACAGTTTGATTTACTATAACGTCTGTTCAACTCTAAAGCTAGTTAAGGATAATATGGCAGTTACAACCTATGCACAATCCCATCAAAGGACTTTCATGTCAAAAATCAAGCAGGAGTTGGTAAGTTCTCAGTTTAAAAACTACAATATGCATATTAATTATATTCCATGATCTTGTTACAAGCAGAAACAACTAAGCCTTTTAGCTAATGGCTTCAATTCTTGGTTTGGTTACTGTTTAACCTCCTTAACTTTCTGAGCTTAAGTCATACCCTATTAGACAGAAGGACAGATACAGCTGGAACCTGCACATGGAAGCCAAAATCAAGCCCTCATTAATTTTTTAAAATGTCAGCACAGATGCACAAAACTCCCATGCTTTTAAGTACATCCAGAAACTTAAGATCCTAAAAAGCAACGTAAAAGAGACCAGCAAGCAAATACCTTTGTTCACAATAAACTGCACAGACTTCTCCCACTCAAGCAAGAGCATTTCAAACCATGCAGTCTAAAGCAGTGTCAGCCATGCATTCCACAATTGCAGGGCACAGGTGGGCCTCTAATGCACACGGAACACCAAGCTGCTCCGTCAGGAACAGGCACTGCAATGTGGCACCAGCAGCTTGTGTGAGAATTTCAGTCTCCTTGGTGCCAGATGCTTGCTTAATGACTTACTGCAAGTTTCTTTCTTACAGCTGGGTAGGGAAGCTACATTTGTTAAGGTTATAATTCCAGAGTAACACGTGGCATGGGGACAAACTCCTTCAACAAATTTGCTCAAAAAACTTTTTTGCTGATGCTCACCTTGGATTTATGGATTGAGCATTCTTGATTTAAAAAACTTGGAAAATAAACAGCTTTGCTAGATCACGACTGCCCAGCTCTTCCTTTTTTATATGCAATATGTAACATGCGTGTGTCTATGCACAGTGTACCATAAGGTAACAGCAGTGCAGCCACACTATGCATTAGTATATTACATTTCATTATGTACACACTGTGCAGTCTCCACATGTGCACGGCAAATCTTACAAGCATCGTCTGTTTGCTTTTAAATGGGAGCTGCAAGTTGAGGCAGCTGGCTGCAAAAATGCCCTCTGCTGTTGTGATGATTCCCGTTGGGTCACCTCTCCACATGCTTCTAGCACAGATGCATGGCTGCCTGGTGCCTCCTGAAGACCAGGTGACCTTACCTTGGTGCTGTGCTAGAATGGCAAGTGGCTACACGTGCTTTGCTTTTTGCCCACACTCAAGCAAGACTCACACCAGCATGAATTTGAGTCATTCTCTACAGCTTTCCCCTGAATTCCTTTCATCGACAGACTTTGATGTCATTCTTTTTAAAAATTAATGCATTAATGCTCTGAGCAAAAATACCTTGGCAGGGAATAAAACTACTTCCAAGGTTCTCTCATGCTCATTAACTTCTAAATATTTCCCATTATCTTGTGATTTTGTTAAGTACAAACCCTAAGGTTCTCTCATGCTCATTAACTTCTAAATATTTCCCATTATCTTGTGATTTTGTTAAGTACAAACCCTAAGGTTCTCTCATGCTCATTAACTTCTAAATATTTCCCATTATCTTGTGATTTTGTTAAGTACAAACCCTAACGCTGCATAGAATTACTTTATATCATCCCTTGTCTATTAATAGGATTTTAATTATTATGAAGAACTAAACCATGGACTATCAGTTAGACATGGGCCAAGAGAAAATAAAAAGTCTCTTCTTTCTTTTATACCTAAAAAGAGACAACCACCATGAACAATGAAAGCAACTAAAGGCTTTAAACATGTTCTATACATACACATATGGGGCCAGATACCCCGTGAAAACCCAAATGGTTCCACAACACTGATATACACACTATACAGTTTTTCTGGCCAAACAATCTCCAAATTTCCATTAATCAAACAACTCAAGCTCACACAAGCTTGAGTACGAGGCTTTTCTGTGCTGAATTCAAAAGCAGACAGCCAGCACTGGTGTTATCCACCCACTGACATAAGGCACCTATTGTGTTCCACTATATAGATAGATTATTTTGTTATTATATTGCACTGATGGTTTGTGAATTAACTTTTCACATAGATGTAGCTTATCAGTTTACACCTCCCCCTTACACCAGGTATACCTGTAACTGATCCCTCCACACCCCCTTTTTTCCCCTGGGCCATTTCCATTGGCTATTATCCTTTTCCCCTCCCTGCATGATAGGGCTCACAAACTCCTGCTGGGGGAGGAGACGCCCTCTGTCTCTTCTTGGACCCCCTGAAGCAGTTTCACAATAAAGGTGGGACTGCATCCTGAGGAAAAAGAGCCTCTTTGTCTTTTGCCTTTGGTCCCTTGTTGTATAACCCGGCCGGAGCCAGGAGCTGGCCTTAACGGCTCCAGCAAACAGGGAATTACAACAGGCACCCAGTAAATAAGCCTGTGCTTAGGAGTATGTGACACCAAGAATTGATGTAACCTGACATGCTCCTAAAGTACCATCTAGTTGTCTGTAAAACACTGCTTTGATTTCACAAAGAACACCTGTCAATAACTCAACGGTTTGTCATTTAGACTATCTTTCAGCGGAAAAAAACCAGGAATTAGAACTACTGTGTTTTCCTGAAGAAACTGACATTTTTAAAGACTTGATACTATTGAAATTTAGAAAGCATTTCCTGTTTAGCTGTCCAAATGTGCTATCTCTGTATGTTTGACTACATTCTTTCAGAAACAACCCATATTTCACAACAGTCCTACTGTTCCAAAATAACTTAATATAACACAGTAGGGTTATTCAGAAGCATAAAGACAAAAAGATAAAACTATTCACTGCTTAAGGGCAGTGATAGCAGTGCAGGGTTAAAACTCAGCAAAACAGTCCTCTTAGTCATCTCTGCCAAAACGAGTTCTGCTCATCTGCCCACATGACAAAAAAATTCAGTAAACAAATTATCATAACAACGACAAGTGAATGACTTGCAGCTAATGTCTTCTCTTCTGTAGTTAGCTCTAAGTCTTAGAATCTGATATTGCATGGCCCCAAAAATGCAACAAGTAAAGACACTTGGCAGCTTAGTGATCAGGTGCACATTTTGCTGTTTTTCTGGTGAAGAATAGCCAAGGTTATGCAGGGAGCACTTCCCAGTCCTCCTGCCTTTCTACAGTGTACCAGCACCTACTACAGCAAGTCATCTGCACAGAGGAATGCAACATGATACAAAAGAGTCCTTCTGGCTGGATTTCTTTCTGACCCATATTAAGCTCTGTACTGAGATGATGCCTTGGGAAGGCCGACCTGGAACAGAGACTGGAGAGTGCTGGAGAATAAAGTGGGTATTTATTAAAAGGCCTTTAGGGTACACCTTGGGCAGTACAAGAGCCTGGCCAGGGCTACAACTAAGGTGGACCCAAAATGGTCACAAAATGGACGACCTGTCACAAAGTTTCACACTTTTATAAGTTTTGGACCATTTACATATTGAGGTTAAATGTCCAATTACAGCTTCAGGTTATGAAGCCCCATCCTTCTTCTTTTTTTCTCTTCAGTTCACCGTTGTTTATGCTTTTGGGCCTGAAGCTTGTAACTGTTGTCCTGGGTCTCAAGCTGGAAAAGGATTTGCTTTGTCTCCCTACTCTGTGAAGAGAGCTGACTGACACTTAGTATGAAGCTCAGAGCTACACAGCTAGGCAGCATAGAATCTGAAAAACATGAAAGCTAAAACTTAAGGCATCTGAGACAGTTCCAAAACCTGGACATTCTGGAATCATGATCGTTACTTTTGAGGCTCAAGCAACAGGGCATGAATTCTGGCTGGCCAGAGTAACCCAGCTAGGCTTGCTTTCCACCTACAAGGCCTCCCTCCCTGCTTCCCACCTCCTCCAAAAAACAGGCCTGCAGAGACACTTCAAGTTAAGTTCAGAGCTTGCAAACAAAACTTCCTCTGCTTGTGAGGGACTCTGTATGCAGCATTCTCTGCTATCTCATCTGAAATGAGAGACTCATTAAGGGATAGACCAACACTGAGATAAGGGCCCTGTTCCTAATTGCTGACAGCTCTATCAGAACTCTCAAACTCATGGTCGTTAGCACAGCAGATACTTGAGATTCTTAACACAGGTCCCTGCAGTTTTATTTTTGCTACAGCTTGAAGAAATTAATGTATAAATGGCACTTGTCAAAAACTAACTCAAAAAAGCCAGGTTGGGTGAAACTACGTTTGCTGATGTAATATATGTTGCAAAGTAATTTGTGCTAAAAATTAAAACTACGGCATTTTTTCAACCAAAGCTGAGTGACGGGAAAAGCAGAATGCACCAGGTGATAAGGGAAGGAGTCAGATAGCAGAGACAGNTTTATTCCAGAAGGTTTTCGTCTAACAGAATTCCAGCAATAAGATGAATTATTCACCCATCCCAAGAAAACTCTCAAACGCGGCAACAAGAAAGGAAAACTACATTAACATGCTAAAGGAGATAAAATCAGCAAAAGAAAAGACCTTCTTCAAAGCCCAAAAATTGTATACAAAGGTGACCCTGCAGAAGCAGGATCGGTGAACTATAAGGATTCCGAGCGATACAGACAGGATTCGGTTCACCCAGTGCTGATCGCCAGGCTCAGAGCTGTTTTGCTTTTGGCTTTTCCAAAATTTATATTTTGATTATTTAATAAATTCTGTTTAATTATTAAATTGGCCTATTTGTTTATAACATTGAGAATAAACTTATTGCTAATAATACTCGGATTTGGGTAAACAAATATTTCTGTTGTACAGATAATCAATTCTCCACAGATATACTAAAATTCAAAACTGACAAATACATCCTAAGCCAGCAACAGCTGATTATGTTGCATAAATAAAAACAACACAACAGGTGGCTTATAGCATGACTTTGTGCCATCACCAGCTATCTAAGGCAATTCACAGGTAATGGTCACTGATAGCAATTGGAGGTGAGTGTTTTTATCATAGCTTGGCTTCTCCCCCTATGCAGAAAACATGATTAAATTGAACTTTATTTCTACATACATTACTAGATCCACCAAAGCACAAAGGATTTTCCTTTAGTAGAGCGTTCTCCAAGCCATCCAGACGAAACTCTAGGGTAACACGACTTGTACCTTGAGCTTCGTTTTAAGTTGTAAGCACATACACATTCCAAATTACATTATTTTTATTTGCTCTTTTCTGATATTCCTTTTACAGTCTAAATTGACTCTCTAATTACTTCACGATCAAGTACTCTTAAAGGCTAAACTAATAAAAAGAAATTGATCACTGGGCAGATGCAAGAGCTAAGCCTCAGAGAAAGGGCAGAGAGGCAGTTTCAGAGTAATAGTTAAAACAAGGATGAGGAATTACCTAGAATGAGACCGTAAGGCCATACACTTGGAAATATATCACAAAACATGAGCAATCTCATACCCAAAGGACCCACATTGTGAAGATGACAAAGCCTACTACACACACACACACATTAAGTGCCATCTGACTTATCTGTACCAACTGAAAACTTACTGAAAAGTTCATTTGCTTCTTGTGTGTAGTTGACCAGCTGGCCCAGAGACAGCAATTACCAGCTTCTTGCATTAGCTCACTGAACTGCCAGTAGTTCACTGCGAGAGCAGCTGCAGCTACACTTCACTCTGATACACAGACTTTACACATTTACAGTTGCCTGGTGACTTTTCAAGGAATGAAAACTTGTCCTCATGCTTACCAGAGCCTGGAAGTGCACTGGCAAGTTTCCTAGAGGTGCAGATGGTTGAATAAGAACAAGGAACAGCAAGAATTGAGGAATACCCCTATTTGACATACAGCAATGAATTTTTTTGCTTGCATATACTTATCCTGATTTGTAATGTACCACACAACTAACCAGTGCATTAGAAATTACACTGTGCTGTTTAAGAGGTCGCTTTAATAAAACTAATTCCCTCCTTACATTTTCAATATGGCTGGACTGGAACAAACAGTATCTGTCTCTAAGACAGCATCCTGGAAAGACAGGAGAGAGCTTCCCTGTGTCTCTCAAGATTCATCTCAGATAGGACTATGATATGCAAGTGTAAACCATCCTTAAACAAACTGGCTCTGCCCCATCCAATAGTTATTGGAAAAGGACAGCTTTACCAATGAACTGAATCTAAGTCCCATACTCAGAGGAGCAACCGTTTAAGGAAAGACAACACGGCCTTTCACGTGCTATCTCTGCGCTGCCTCTGTATGGTCACAGTTACAGAACGCCCACGGCTGTGAAGGATGCTGGCACAGACACTGCCTTCATCACATCAGCAGAGATGGAACATATACTGTGATACCTACTCCACTATAAATTCTTCTACACACCTACCAGGCCCCAAATTCTCTTGGTTGTATCATCACTGGGAATGAAGAGCAGTAAAAACTTATTTATCTTTGCTTCACAGTCGTAGACAAAGCTACTTACCACATTCATGGAAAATAATGAGGTGCTCAGCTAGGAGCTTATCACTATGATGAGACCTCAACAAAAAGTAAACTGACAAGTACTTGAGTAAAGGGACTGTGAAGGAAAGGAAGGGAGCTGTGCTCATCTACATCCACTGCTCACACCAATCCTTACACAATCTGCTTGTGATCAGCAATGTACTTCAAGCTTCTAAAGGGACACTTCCACTACAGAGATACTACAGAGTTTGGGCAGACTTGGACAGAAAGAAAACACAGAATCAAACTTAAGAAACATATCAAATACAGAAATGCATACACCATACCTATTTAGTAGAACTACTCTTCAAGCCAGAGTTTGTCCTCTGTTTAAAAGTTAGCCTCTGAGGTAATTAGCTGTCCCATAACTCGCACCACCTCAAACCCACTATTATTGTGGCTACAAAGAATGATATTAAAAGAGAAAGTGATCTCACTCAGCACTGTACTCACAAGCTGAAAAGAACTCTGAAGTCTTTTTACTGTAATAAGCAGAATATACTCTGCTGTAATTGCTGGGCTGTTCATTTTAGTCCCCTGGTGGCATTTACTGAAATGCCATCAATTCAAATTAGTTTTCATAAACTCTGCAGTCTGGGACATTGAAACAGCATCCTCTTCCTAGTATTTATTTTCCAATAAATAGCAAATTAATTAACTAATATCTGATAAAAAACCAAAACAATTCTATTTATATATCTTGTTTGTTCCAAAACAATTAATACCATTACAGAAACTGCACCTATTAAGGTTTGCAAATACACATGAATATGATACAAAGTTATGTATTTGCCATATAAACACTATGATGTAAAAACCAAACCAGTCCACAGAAGGTATCTATGAAATAACCCCATTCTGGCAAAAAATACCCCTCTTAAGCCTTTCTCTCTCAAAAAAAATCCAACACCAAACCCCAAACAAAAAAACAAACAAACAAACAAAAAACAAACAAACAAAAAAACAACCAAAAAAACCCAAAAACAACCTCCACAGAAAAACCCCACCAGCTCCTCCCCACTTTTTAATTTGAGAAACACAAACCAAAAGCCACAGACACCTAATTTCATTCAGAAGATCAACAGCAACCGCTGTTAAAATTTTAGCCTGCTGAATTTGAGTTTCACAATCTAGCTTTGTTTTCTCTTTTATTTCTCACATGTTTCATGCGACAAGGAACACCCTTTTTACACGCCTATACCAATGAAGGGAAAGACAACTGGGTTGATTACAAGATCCAGAGACGACAAAACACTGACAAGGCCACAGAAGACCATGCAGTATTTACTGCTGACAAGAAGAATTACTCCAATGTCCCTATGCCACCTTCCTCACAAATTTCTTTCCACCAAGGCCATTAATCAATATGTGTCACTGACGTGGCAGAAGCTGTCACCCCTCTTGGCTGTTACGCTGCTACAGCGATCACGCAGTGCAGCTTCACCCAGAACTGACGGCTGAGCTGGGCTCTGGGCACACAGTAGCAGTTGTCACTGGAGAGATGATTGAGATCTACCTGCTTTGCAACACCTTCCCTTGCACCCTGGCTAAGACACTTCCAGTGATCCATTACAAATACAGGTGGTTTTTTAAATTTTAGTTCCCTGTTGCGTAAAGATATTTCCATTACTTTAAAAAAACCCTTATTTCTCTCTCCAAGAATGATTCAGTGAGTCAGAAGAGATGTTTGAAGATCAGTCAAGCTCTATGTTGTATTTCCTACAGCATGTGGCATACAACATTGCAGGTTTGTTCACTGATACCACAATTCCTCAAGCATTTGTATGACCCCATTTCTTCCACCGGGTCATAAACGAAATAAAACATCATTATCTTCCTCTTTGGAAGATTGAGCAAAAATATACCAGGTGACTTGCTACAATTGCATCAGAAAGTTTTGGCATTCTCTGCAATAAAAATAGAATTTAACAAATTTCAAACTTATGTCTTCAATACTAAGTCAGCTTCCCTCACCTGCTGTTCTTACTTTCTAGCTCAATGACCCAAACTCAACAAGGCAGCAGTCATCGCCAACCACATCCTGAAACTTTGGTTCACACATGGGCAGGCAGGCCAAAAGCACCACAGAAGGAGAGTATGTCTACAAACTGTATGCAGGATATTTTAAATCTGCACAACAGAGCAGTGTTATTAGCTCAAACCTCACTTATGTAGAAAGCAATGATAAAATCACAGTAGGAAACTTTGGAAACACATATACCTAAAGAAAAGATTCTTGAATCAGAGAATTAAATTCAAGAATGAGAAAAATCTAAGTTCAACCACAATTTAAAATTGCCAGCTCAGCCTCTCCTCCTTTCTTTGGTTCTACTGGTAGGACCATTTGGCTGCAACAAAGAAATTCACAGCCAAGTGAAAAAGGTGCCAAGAGGCTTTAAACTTATCTGATATGTTGTAAACATTTTTTTAAACTCAGAGTAATAATTATTACCTTTTAAAAGAAAAAACACAGCACTGACAGGAGAAGGAATTGCATTCCCACTTGCATAACTTAAACACAAGCTTATGTTCCTGGATGTAAATACAGGCCTCATCCTAATATATTTCCCAAGTCAGATTACTGAGTTATTCCCCTAATGCCCTGAAAACAATCTCAGAACAGTGTGGGGTCTCTGCCTCACCCTTCCACCTTCTATGGTAACACCTAAATCCATTCCAGTCCTTGGTCCCTCTCATAGTGCACCAAGACAGCTGAATGAGAAAGCTTCAGTGGTAAAGAATATCAGTAGTATATATTTTTATATTCAAATACAACTCATTATTACAACACAGGTGAGCTGTAAGCTACAGAGAGAAAGAAAAGCAGAAGACAGCAACTGGTAGTTGATGAAGACAGCTCCTAGTAAGCTTGTCATCCATAATCAACTTTAATAAAATTTCCTTACAAAGTTTTAAGATTTTTCAGTACTCCCCAGCACGGTCACACAAAATAAATTCACCTCTCTTCTTGCAAAATCCAACCGTTGGCACTCAGAAAACACAACACCTTCTATCAATTTAGAGGCCTATCAATCACACAGCTCAGCAGGTAGACAACTGAATCATGCCTTTTTCCTCACTCCTCCTGACAGAGGAACAATTTACAAGAAAGAAGAGGAGTATTGCTTTGCTCTGATAGGCAACAAACTCCAAATGGTAACAGTTCCATTTCAACCATTATTCACAAAAATGCTCGAAGCACAAGAACTCACAGGTTGTCAAAGGGAATGACAAAAGTCCTTGACATTCATCATTACAGTCCCTTCTTCTGTTTGTGGCCTAAACAAGGGAAAACACAGTGAGGGAAAATACAGAGCTGCTCCCTTGGACCAGGTCTGAAAGAATACTGCTGATTACTTGATCATTAGGTACATACTAATTTTGAAACAGCAAATTCCAAGTCAAAATTACTACGCTGATGTAAATAAAGTCTGAGCTCACTTAACAGCATGGAGCTTTCAAAAAACAGCAGAGCCTGGGTAAGTTACGATCAACAAAATTTCTTCTGGTAGCTGATATCTGGAAAAGAAGAATTTCAGGAAAGCATCTCTCCATTTCACTAAGGGACTGGCACCATGAAGTTCTTACATATTACTGCATCATGAAGTGGTATGTAGCGAAGTTGGAGGATGAGAACCACTGGGTGTGCAAAGGGAAAAGCTTAGTGGCAATAGCTATGTAAACACGTACAGAACAGTTTTCCAAGTCCACTAGTGAAGGACAAGACCAGAACTCAGCCACACCAATGGTCCTGCAGTGGTGCAGCTCCACGCACTGGAACACTTAAAGCCACATCTTTGACATTCCTGTACAGAACCTAGCCCTAAGAGTGCACATTTTATTATTTGATATAATTACCAAGAGGAAACTAAACACGACTGAATATTTACTGTGCTCATGAAAATTTATGTGAACTGTTATATAAACTTCCACTACCTGTTAACACCTAAACACCCCCTAATGTTTGCTGCTTTGCCTTTCACCGAGGATACCATTGCATTAAACTGTAAAATATTGGGCAAGAAGACAGGTCAGAAATCCAAGCCAAAAGAGATTTAAGTAGAGGAAAATATGTAGACATGAGAGGATTTCCCTTTCCAATCCTCTGCTGCTGTTTTTGTTACATGGTTATGGTTTCCCACCCTACCTCAGCCTACTCAATATTGGCTAGGTGCTTGCTGAATCATTGCTTCTTCCAACACCTCCTGGGCTACAGCCTGAATTCCACCAAGCTCAGAGAACTGCTCCAAATGAACACTGACCCCCAAGGGGGCGTTGGCCCTGCTCCTCAGTGGGTGGCAGAATTAGCACCAACAGAAACCATTTTCTTCTCCCTCCGGGTGACAGCAGAAGTCGCAGTCCAAATTATGCAGCCTAAAGCAGTTCTGGGGTTTGGTCCTTACCCACCATGCTACAGAATCTCTGCCTAAGTGAGAAATAAACAAAATGGCTATTTCTATGCTACCTTTCCCCATAGTTTGCAAGGATACATTCAGTTTGGAAACTGTTTTTAATACTTACTGAAAGGCACTATGGAAAAACACCCCATTGTCCGCTGCTACTGTTACAATACTTGCCCACATTTATTACCCTGTAAATATCATTAGCAATACTTGATTAACAACATCTTCAACCAAGTACATGAAAGTTTGTTAACAATATTCAAACATAATACTTGCTCTATATACATGCTTTGTAAAAAAAAAAAAACAAGGTAATTCCCCCTGGCTTGTTGCCTCTATAAATAGGGCAGATGCAGAGCTCTTGAGTAAGCAGCCATCTTTACACCCACACAGTTCATCCAAAACATAGCAAGTTATGCTTGTGCATGCAAAGCTTAGCAATTACATGCATGGAATCTGTGCAAGCCAAATATTTAAGAATGAATTTCAATACTGATTTACACAGTATACTTATTCTGGCTCTCTGCTTTATGTGAATTTGGTGGACATGAAGCTTGTACCACTACATTATAATTTTTTAATCAAACTTCAATAGAAGATTTTTAGCATGTAAAAAACAGTCATGGCCCCTCCCAAACATCTTAGGCAAGTGAACCCAAGGCTGCTTACATGCTATGTATAACAAAAAAACAAATACAGCTCTCAGGAAGAGAAATTAAAGACCTCGAAAAAAACATGTGACAAACCCCTTCACATTTAACTCCAGAAAAGGACTTAGCTTTTTCTCTCACAAGTTATTAAGAAAAGACAAAAGGCTGTGAGCACTTGTTACTTAGCTGGTTTCATCTCAGAAACTTATTCCTCAGCACAGAAATTGTACTTCTGTGTCATAAGTGGTTTAACTGGCAATTATTTAAACAAGACCCTTCTGTGAGCTCATTTCCTAAGCTATTCAACTAGATCACTTTATAATAGTTTACTCCACAATCAAAAATCAAGCAGCGATGGATTTTTCATTATTGCCTTCCTATATTCAGATTATTTGTTTAAAGACAGCTGTCTCTCATCACTGCTTCCCTCAGTCACACATCCAAATGATGAACTACTATGATTTGTTATCTCACATTTCTCTTGGATTTCAGATCAGCTCGGGATTGTACCATTTTGGAACTGCAATTCAGCTGTGTGCTATTCTCTTTCCCTCTTATTTAAGAATGGGTTATTAAGCCCATCTCTTAGACAATGAGAGAAATAATAGCTGTTGAGTTTATTATATGTGAAGGTCATTTTTCACTCCACCTTTAGCAATGTCTGTTCACAAGATGACCAACATCTGTTGTGTAGAAACTGTAAATTCTTTATGGGGAAATAACTGAGTCACTAGACAAAAGAACACCAATATGAAATACATTGCCATTAATTCCCTTCCCCACTTCCACAGTTCACAATCTGTTGGGAGAGGTGTGCTAGAATGATGTATGTATTTAATTTAATTTAATCCAAATGGGAAATACAATAGGTTCCAAAGTGTTAAGCATACTATGGCCATTATTACCACATATTAGCTGTGATTCACCATATGACCCCACATTTTCCCAATAATATAGGGATTTCTCTTTCTCCATAGTTTATTATTTCTCTTCTTCCATCTTAATTCACACATAGCTGCATAAATCTTCATTAAACAACATGAAAAAGAGAACACCCTGTTCTCTGTTGTGGCAGCCCCTATGACTGCTTTCACACAAGCAAACACTGGAGATCTGTGTAGGAAACAAAGTTCATTACTGCTGTAAAACTCCACCCCTTGAGAACAGAGCTGCTTCTATCTCTTGAGCTGCTGGACAGTGACAAGAAACTTAAGAACTCTGGCATCCTTTTATAATTAAATAAGCTGGGCAGAAACAATTCATTAATCTCCCTTGCAGACACAAGGAACAATATCCTAAGACTACTCATGCCACAGTTCAAGACCAGTTATTGCTTTGCAACTCAAGCATAGAATACAACAACACATGGTGAAGTCATGGAAAACATCAGTAGACATCAAAAGTGTTTGTACAAGTAGCTCCTACATTTTCAAAAGCAACTCAAAATAACTGACAGCAAATAGCAAGCTTTAAGGTGAACATCACTGCAAATCATGAGGGAAAAAGCACAGGAAGGATGGATGACCTGCAGATTACATACACTTTTCCTCATGAATCTGGGATTAGACAATAAAGTAAAGCTCATCTTAAAATCAATACTGAAATTAAAGATATTGGGCTACATGTGACTGTTTACTATGACAAGAGAAATGCAAATGATGACTTTTTAAAATGAACTTTCACAATTCCTTCAGATCCAGAATACCATACTTTCTAAAATGACCTTTAGAGCCTAGAGGGACTTCGATACACATCAGCTGCATCAGGATCTTGTCAAACACTTCTGGGTTGTGTTGAATGAACAAGCAAAGAGCCTGGAACATGGAGTGCCAGAATTCTGAGAAATACCTGATGGGGATTTTGGCTCAGGAAATACTGACAGAGGACATAGCAAGGTTATCAAGCCATCTGGCAGTTCCCAAAAATATTCAAAGGAGATATAATATCAAGCTCGTTATGCTGAGGGCAGGGGGGACAGAAAAAATAAATATTTACTAAAATTAAACCATAATAGGCTCAGAAAATAGTATTCAACTCGTGCCTAACAGAACTAAGCAGTAAATTGTGTCCCATGGATAAAATGCTGAGGAGATAAAAATCTAAAGATGCTTTGGGAAAACGTAGGTGAAAAATGAAGTAAGCTATCTAGTTGGAAGAGACTAGAAAAAGAACCACTGCAAGAGTCATCCATATCACTGCAGATACTGAAAATGCTCTGGGCTAATCTGCTCCATACTTGCAGGGATGAACACAGAACAACTACCACTCCCTTCATATGCATAGCCAGGACACGAGTCAGTGACCTCTTGCTTTTCTGGGGAATTGATCCAGTTGAAAGGCAGCCAGCACAAGGAAAGAATACCTTTGATACAAATACAGTGCCTCCCTCCACTGAGCTCAGGAGGGATTCAAAGGCACAGCACTTCAGACTCCACGGTGCCCCACACAACCAGAAACGTGCTCTGCCAGAAGGAACTCAGAGAAAGAGGATTTTGGCCTGTTCCTATGATGACGTAATACAACCATGGAAAAAGATGCTATTTCACGTGGTGTGTCTTCTCCTTTGCACCACTGCAACTGCTGTGTGATCAATTAATTTGAATTTATGGGGTCCTGAGTTTGCTCACTTGGCCCAGACTCAAAACACAGTGCTTGTTCACGGAAAAGGCAAAAATCTCAGGAGGGAGCTTGGAAAAATATCTGTGTACTCTATTCTATGTAATTAATCTCTTAACCCATATATTCTCTTTCAGACAGTATTATTGTCTGAGTAAGAATCAAGTTTAAAAATGCTGATGTTAAACAGACACTGTCAAGTTTTAACTGTCCAGTACCATGAGAATCTGGCCATTTTCCTCTGAAAACAAGCCAAAGAAGCAAAACTTGGCCTTTTTCATTTGCCTCAGAAATATTCTTGTAACAGATTATTAGTAACCTTTCTTAAGATGAAAAATAAATCCTTTCATTTCAAAGTTGTGCTTGATGTTAACTTTTTTCTAAAATTTTATTCAAAGTTAACTTTAATCAGAGTGGAGGTTTTTGCTACCCATATTAATTCATATTGGACTAAGTCACATATTTCTAAATAAAATGGGCTGTATGTGAAGATGGACCATTATAATCAAGTTGAAGAAGGAACTAGAGCATTGTTCAAACGATTTGGTTTAACGTGTCTTGGTCACAGGGATTTACTGATGAACTCTTGTTTTCATGTACAATACAGAGCCACAAACAAAGGCCACCATATTTAAAACCACACAGATCTGCCTGATGGCAGGCAGCATTACAATCCCCTCACCCCAAGCTCTTGAATCCCTGTCCATTTGTACTTTAAACCACAGCTCTATTTTCAGCTACTCCATCACGCTTCCAACACGGGGAGAAATGAGAAGTGTCAAGAGCTACTGAACACAGAATTTGCACACTTGGTCAGCACATCAGCGCTCAACACAGCTGTTCTTATAATTGTGGTACATTGAAAAAAGCACATTCATTAGCCTCTCTATACTGTTATAATGTTAGACGCAGCTCTTAAGTACTTAAAATTCAGAGGTTTAATTTCTTACAACTAATGTATCATGTAAACCCCAACATTTCCAAGGACAACAGACTCTTAACACAGTTTGCATTTTCAAAGTTAGATAACCTCACCATTTATGAAAACAGGTAAGATTTGTGAGAATTAGGATACAGGAGCAAGACTCAAAACCAACACAGAGCTCACATCTACTCTAACACTTCTGAAGGCACAGGGCTGCTGTGTTTTTCCCATCCCTCTTCATTCCTCACTATTATAATCATCATACAATCACCTTTCTTCTATTAAAAGCGGGAACATTTCCTCTTCAGTGTATATCTAGACCACAAGAAATACCACAAGAAATACAAGAAAAGGGGGACAAAATTTCCATACACTGAAGGCACACACTCCTAAAGAGAAGGGCCATGGACTGAACTCCAAGCAATCCAAACAGCTCTCAAGACTTCGAGCTTCTGAAAGAGAAGTTAAATTACTAGTCACTGGGACACTACTGCTTCCCCAACAGCTTCCTGTCTGCTGACACAAGCTTTCGCTACTTTATGTCAAAAAACAAATGGTGCTTAACACAGCATTATTTTTAACAAGACAGTCCTGCCCACATTTTCACCCCTTTTGTTCAGCCACTTTTCTAAAGGAGGAAAAAAAAAGTAAATAACCTCACAATCTTGAATCCCTTCAGCATTGCAAACACTATCCAACCGGTTTCAGTTCAGTAAAAAAAAAAAAAAAATTAATATTCCAGCAAAACCCCTCCAAACATACCAAGAATTCCAGAAACCATGAGAGTGATATCCAAGGTAGAATGATCTCTGACCTACAGATCAACAACAGCTGCATGGTTCATCAGGAGCTGATGACCAACTTTTCCTCTACTTCCACAAGGTGACATCTGTAGAACTGTCTATCTCTCGCACTCTATTCCCCTAGAGCAGCTCCTGCAGCAACAGATGTTAGGAGCTCATTTTGTGAGTACTGGTCATAAAAAATACCAGATGTTTCAGAAGGAAGAAGTACAATTTAGAGAGAATGTATTTCAGCATGGACAGTGTTTGAGGCAGTGAGCATTGAGATACCAAAATACTGTGTGGGTCTCAGCTGGGGAAGAGAAGGTGTGACATTTAATCCTGGAGCAAGGTCAGCACTGTGCAGAGTAGCTGGTCCACACACCCTGCAGCAGGACAGCCTGCCAGTCCTTCCCTTGCACACTCCCTTTTGCTCCAGTATCCATCACAGCAGCAAACACCAGCCAAGTACGTTTCTATTTTGTGCTCTGGTCCCTGCACTCCTGTCAGTACTGACACATTGTGACTGTGCTTTTTTTTTTATGAGCAGTCAATGGGAATGTCATTAGCAAACTCACAGCTCAGAACAGGGAAAACCACCAGGACTTCAGGAAAAAAGACACGGGACAGCAACCTAAACAATGACACTAGGTGACAATTCCCAAGCTATGACAGTCAGATGACAGTGCAGTGCCAGATGAAAACTGATCAACAGCTGCAAGTGAACTGGGTTAGACACCTCAGCAGCCACTGGCTGCTGCAGGGATGCCCCTGATTGGACATGGAAGCACAGGATGCACAGGAAACCTGCCACAACATAACACTATCTGGCTGCCAGACTGAGGCTGGATTTCCTCCAGCCAAAGATACTATGTATTCATGTATCATTTAAGTGTCATACTGCTCATAACGTTTAAAATACTAGAATAAAATTTCCTTATCCCAGTGAACAGGAAAAAGGCTCTTGACCAACAGATTTGGCTCAGTCTTCTGAGCTTTACCAACAATAAAAGCTCTACAGTGCTGAAAAAGAAAAGGTGCTGGTAACAGACAACAGCTGCACACACTGTTCCAGCTCCACGCAGAGGAACTTGGAGAAAGGTCTTCCTTTGACCTAAATAAACCAGGACCAACACTGAACTCCATGCATTTTGCAGCATCAACTCAATTTCCTTCAAAGCTACCAACCTCTGAAGAACCACTTGTCATTTCGGTTTTAGTTTATTCTTTTCAGCTTATGATAAACCCCCATAGAACAAGAAGCTTAATGTTACCCATAATTTCTATTTAAAATTTCAAGTTAGATAATGATTAGAAACTAGTAATTTTTCATTTAAAAAAACGCAGAAATGGATTTCACCTCAAATAGTGTAAAAACATGGGAAAATAAAGTGGAAAAGAAAAAGAACAACCTGCAATCATCACTGAGAAAAGGGATGTTCTCTCCCCTGCTGTTTGTATGCCTCAAACTGTTTCCCACCTCCTTCACTGGAAAATCATTTTGCAAGAAAAATAACCATTTCCAGTGCATATTTCAGAAGACAGAAGAGTAGCATTTCTTTCACAGTATCTCAACCAACATCAGCAATAACTATCACTAGCAGAAACATCTTAATTCAAGTGAGGATATTCTCTCTCACTTCTGTTGTTACTTCCAGGAGATCTTGAACACTTGAGATCTCAAGACTGAATTTCTGGATGCAGTTTTGTTGGCTTGTTTAGAAATGGATTTAGAATTTGTTTTCAACACTGCTGCCAGATTTCCTTCTCTTTGGCACAACGAGCAGACAATGATTTAAACAGGATCCAGGTTGTGCACAATTGACAATTTCTGCAATAGCTGCTGTCTCTTTTTTTGGTGTTTCATCTATCATCTTTAAATCCCTCGTTCCCTACATGACCTTCTTCTAGCTGCCCTCAGTGTGTCACTGCACTAAGACCAGCTCACCTGCCTGAGCAGCGCTCAGGGACTGTGGGCAGAAGGACAACCATTCCAAACCCACGACTGCTCACCGAGGTCACACCAGGCAGCAAAAGTGCTGTCACACAGGGGGAAGGGAACACCTTTCAAATCATCACCACAGCACATTTTACACTGGTTCTCACTAAACATCCTTTCTGCCCACTTCCTCTGTGACAGACAGACTGCTTTGACAGAACTGACACATGAGGTTTCTCAAGAGGTAAAGCAAAGTGCTTTCAAATAATTACTTGTGTGACAAAAAGGATTTTTAAACTGTCCTATAAGTCGTGTTGCTTGACCAATAATTAGATAAACACGTAAGAGAGACACTAAAGATTCATGATAGCCATTTTAACAAATACCAGCCTGTCAGAGGTGCTAGTAATGTACATCTGCAGAAATCTGGCAGTAAACATATAAATAATACGTAACAACCAGCCATTTATCCCTATGTGCCTAACATGACAATAAAAAATAAAAACATTGCTCCCCAAACTGGGAGAAACAGAAAAAATAATTCAGGGTTGCACCTTTTTCTCTAAAATGTTTAAACGGAAGGAATCTTGCACTGCTGAAATACTTTTAATTCTAAAGCACATTGTACTCTTCAGCCTCCCACTCTCCAAGGAAAGAGCTTTGGCACTAAAATTGAAGAGATGAGTGCCCAGCAGGTGATGAGTACAGTGGCACAAAATGCAAGAACCACAATATTAAATTGTGAGCCGTGTTCAATCAGCTTAAGAACAAACAAAAAGCCCCTCACAAACTACACAACTAAAAGCACAAACCATACCCATTAAAGTTTTTGTCTGAGCAGAAGAAACACTCTCAATACAGTCCTTTCCACTAGACATTGAAGGCCCACTGAATGACAGCAGCCTCCTCCCACTCCTTGACAGTGCAATTCAGGGTCAGCTGTGCATGAGACCCTTCTAGTGACCATCAACGTTTTGTTTAAAAATATAAATGCATGAAAAACCCCACAATTTGTATAATTGTGTTAATTTGATACTCTAGTCAGGCCCTTGCTAGTAAGAGGTCAGTACACTTACACTGTGCTTACTGCTCGCCTCACCTGATGCTCACCAAATCACTACAGAAATAGTTTTATAAAGTAAAATAACACCACAAAAAATACACACATAAATAAAATAAACATACAGTCATTCAGTTAGGGATTTTATCCTCTTAGCTGCAACTAATTTTTTAAAAATCTCCAACTTCTGTGAAACATAATTTGTCTTGAAAACAAAAACATACTCTCATTGTTCAGTGTCTTCAGGGCCACTCTGCTTGAGTCAAAATATTTATGTGCCTATTTACAGTCAATGACAGACGATTACTCACCTTCAAGGAACTACATTTTGTGTGCCTGCAGGATTCTGCAATCAAGATGAACTAAATACTTACCATTCCAATGCATCGAGCTTCCTGAAATTTGTTTCATCTCCATTTCTTCCCTTAGTAGCAACTTGTCAAATTTTGTCCAAACCAAAAGGCATAACACATTTAAAAAAGCAATCAGTTTATTTGTGGACAGAAGAAGACTTGATTCAATGTTTACCTCATTCTACAGCACACGTTGACCTTCCTGTTGTTTATAGGTTCTACACGTGTTCCCATAATTATTTTGAAGTGTTCTTGAAAACTGATGGTGATCTTGGCATTTCTCTGTGTTTAAATGAATACAAGTCAAAATAGTAGTGACTGCACATGGTGTGCCTCATGGGCTGCCCAAGGAAACACTGGTAGTGCATATCCTGCTAGAGATTGCCACACACAAAAAAGACTAAAAACTCATTAAAAACTTGATTAAAAACTCATGTTATTCGCTCTTCAAAAGATGTTTCACATTTTTGTTCTTCCAATATTTTGTCTCAATAACCACCAGAGCACTTAGCTTACACTAAGTATTTCTGCTACCCTACCTCAAATATTTGGGCTACCCAGTGCAGTATTATAGCACACCTGGGTTTGGAATTTGTTTGCATTCTCCTTTATAACAAAAAGAATAAAATTTAAGTTAGAATAAAATTCTTCGTTGTTGCTGTTCCAGAGGGAAAGTGAAATTCCTGACTTTAATGCTTAATTGAACATTAAAGGCTATTATTCATGCTTTACAAAACCCCAGACAATTAACGCAGATCACAAAACCTCACTTGATACTCCAAAGGAAAACCAAAACCATCTCTCATTGGTTACAAAACTGGCTGAGTTTGACAAGTTTCACCAGAGTTACAGATAAGAATGTTTTTCTCTCCTAAACGTTTTCTATAGTCTTATAAACTTAGCTGAAAGTCTCAACTTTTTATTATTTTCCTTGACTTAATAAACTCTTAAGAATTAAAAATTGTAGAATTAACCAATCATATTTCTTACGCAGCCGTCACGGTGTGGAGCAACAAATCCCTCAGTAAAGTGTCAGTCATTGTCACTAACCTTCATTTTTTCCAACAGGAAAGCGTTTGGGATCTGCTCACTGCACTGCTGCCTCCACCTGCACCTCCTGTTCTGTTCTGGCTTGTCCTTCCACAGCACTCGGAGTGGCAAAAGCAGCTCAATCTTCTCCTCAGAAGCAACTCTACCAAAGTCATCATGTTTCATTGCTTTCCCTTAATCGCCTATTCCCCAGCATCTGTTTCTCCCTCTGCGACCCTCACGGCCTTTATGTCCCTTTCATGATCAACGGTCCCTCGGGAGAATTATTTATTAAATAAGCGGGCATCTGGTCTCTGCCACCTCCCAGCATTTGCATTAAGTTTTTTCAGGAAGAGCAGGCACTAGCCGCGCCTTTTCGAAATAGCCATAGCCCACCCTGTTGCTGCAGCCACCCCTCACAGGTCAGGTGCGGGAAGGAAGACTCACCACCTTGTCTCAGCTCACTTCTGGCCAACCGGGACCCACCTCTCAGCTATTTCTTCTCTCTTTGCAAAGTCAAGACGCGACCTGACTCATCCCCCGGGCTGCAGCGCCCTGTTAATCCCCTCTCCCAGCGCAGGGCAGCGCCCGCTCGCCCCCGCGCCGCCATCGCGCCCCTCGCGCGTCGCCGCCACAAAATGGCGCCGGCGGGGCGCCACAGAACGGCGGCCACGGTCCCCCTGTGAGGGGACAGGGAGCAGGAGCTCAGGCTTGGCGCCAGCTGTGCCCGGCGCAAAACCGGGGAAGATCCCTAAATTCCCCAACACCACGCCCCACAGCCTGAGGCACGGCCTGCGTTTGGGGTTTTTTTCCCCTCATGTCACAGCTCTGACAGCCAGGCAGTTCACTCCCGGAGGCCCAGGACTATTCTCCATTTCCATGTAAATAGCCGATAAACACGCCTCTGATAATCAATACCCCTCAACAAAGCTTTCACGTAGTCAGTGAAAAAATGTAAAACCAGTGAAGACAAGCCATGAGAATGATCTTCTTCCATGACGTCACTTAAAAAAAAAAAGGTAAAAAGGTGGAAACACATAGGCCACAAATTAATCCAAGTGGCCAGCGATGCTGTTGCTTTGCATCCTGAGGAAGCTGCTATGTAACAAAGAAAAGAGGAGGCATTCGGGGTTTTTTTAAGCACCACTTTGGCTACAAGGTACACTCTTTTATTGGGAAAAGACCACTTTGTCTCTCAGCCATGGGGGAATTGTAACCACGGCAGTAACACACTTCTGCTCTCCTGTACCAAAGCACATCAATCCCTTTTTGAAAGCTCTGACAAACCACTTAAGGCAAATCTCCTTCCCTGCAGAAATGGCTGGGCCAGCCTGGGAAGGTAAACAACATGTTGGCAGTGCAGTATTAATCTCAGCACCAACAGGAAAGGACAGATGGACTCACTTTTCCTCTGAAGGATAAGTGTGAGGTTGTACCAGGCAGCTTAAGTAACAGAAAAGAAAAAGCAACGGAGGGAAGGAGAAGCAGCAGGACTGACAAGGTAATTTCCTATCTATTCTTTGTGTTTCAGGTAATACACCTCATTGCTCTCTAATAAAGCTTTCAAAGTTTTCCAGATGCTCTCAAATGGAATCCTGGCATAAAGGGACTTCTATACATGAAGGCATTATTTTATCTGCTGTATATGAAGGACAAACTGGGACATGCTCCCCCGAAGTTCCTACCTACTCTCATAGGCACAGATGAAACAACACAAAGTAACACTTCTCAATGGTATCAGCCTTAAGAGAGAAGAAGTAGCAGAGCAATGCCGAAAACACCCAGTTCATTTCTCCCTGGATTAGGCAGATTTATTTGCCAGTTGAGCTACTGTTGCCTGTAGCACACCACATTCCGGCTTAACCTTTCCATTTTTAGTCCTACCAGGACCCAGAAGAGATGAAAACACAGGAAAACTGGACGCTGTTCTTCAGCAGATAGCATCTTTTGTCCTGAGTCCACGGCTGAACCAGGGCTCCCGGGCTGTGGTTTGGGGCATTTGGGCAGCAGGATCTGCCAGCTCTCAAACAGCCTGAACAAGGACAAACTGTTTCAGCCACTCATGTCCTTGGAAATGTCCATGTTTTGTTTGTAAAAGACAGGCAAGAGAAATACTGCCTCAGCTTGGGAGTCACCCAAATTGGGCAGATGGAATCATGTCACTTCGCTTATACAGTTATTCACATCCCCCCTTGGATTCAGCTCTTCTTTCCTTTAACCACAGGAAAGTTGTGTTCTTCAGCAGATTCACCTCACGCAGTTAGACCCATTCATTGAGCTTTATGTTGATGTTTTGTCCAGCTCCTCAGGGGCATAACACAAGATCTTACCAATATTTCTTTAGTAAAAATACTGGTTTCTAACCATAAATCTTAAACCTATATCAAAGGAATAGAAAAATGTCATTTTCTTTTGGCCAGAGCACGTGACTCCAGGGAGATGTGTCTGCAGAAGAGGTCACACGTGTAATGTGTGCAAATTTAACAGTTTTGTGTGCAATTTCATTTTCCAAAAGACATAGCAAAAAAATGGTGCCCCAAGTAATTTCAAATTTGAAAGCCTATTGACTGCAGTAAAATCTGTCTTTACACTGCAGAACAAAAGATGCAACGTATTTTACGTGCCTGGTTGCATCTCAGGAAAAGATGACAAATACAAGGAGACTGATTGCAACAAGGCAAGGACAGACCCCAGAAGCCTGTACTGTTTACTGAAGAAAGCCATAATATTTCCCCCAAGGCACAGGAAATGCCATAACACAGTGACTCGACCTTTTACAGGTGCTGTCACAAAGTCAAAGGACACCTAATTTTTGTGCACAATTTTTTTTCTATTCTGCTCCAGGAATATTTGGGCACTTCAGCAAATAGAGGGTCACTGTACTTGCATCTTCTGATACTGAGCCAACTACCAGCAAAGTGAAATGGAGAAGAAATAGATTCTAAGATTCTGCTGTTATATCATCTGTTCAAGGTCACATTTAAAAACGAAGATCTAAGGAGACGGCATTAGGACCATTCAAGCTGGGCAGAAGACACCACTTGGAATTGATGCAACTCTCTGAGAAGACAGCCCTTTAAAAAAAAGCCAAATCAACCAAAAAAACCCCCACCAGCTACAACATTTTAAAGGGGGGGGGGGGGGAATACTGAGTAGAGCCAAGATTTGAAATGTTCAGTGTTCATCTCTGATCAGGAAGAAAGAGGCTTTCATAGAAATGTGACAGTATTTCTGCAAAGATCAGTACTAGAAGCTACAGTTACTTCAGATGCTCTGCCCACAAAGCAGCTTTTCAATTTCTGCTTTATTGTTTGTGATTATGAAATGAGTTTTTTTAAAAAAAGAAAGTTATTAAGGATTCAGTTTGAAGTTCTACTTGGAAATAATCATACATTATAGCATTTCTGATGGAATAATTATTGACTACATATTAATGCATTAAGTTGGAGAGGTTAACAAGATTTTGACACAAAATTTTTAAGAGTATAGGGCTTGCCATTCCCTACTGATTTTCGCAAAGTATATATAAAGCAGTACTTTATAACTAAAGCTTTATTTTTGTTACAGCAAGTTTAACTTCTTGATTAAATTTCAGATGGGTGCACTGCAATCTCTCTCTCTCCTGCCTTTTTTGCCGATAGATCTCAGAATCTTTGTGGAAATGAAACCTTATTTTAAAAGCTAAACCACCTACTGAAATTTGTTCTTAAGTGTCTACCTTCTGCCAGCCAACAGGTCACACTTCAGACACAGCTGTGATCTCATTAAACACCACTGCATTGCCTCCCTTCAGCCAGGAAAGCGCTGAAGGGATAAACACGATAGAAATCTTTTTTTAAAACAACATAGTTTTTAACTATTGGTTGTTATTTCAGGAAGTATCCAGCAATAGTTAATATTAATTGCAAGATCCTGCTCTGCATGCTAGAGCTGTTGAAGAACTGTTACTTTGATCTAGTTGGTGATGATTAAAGTATCTGTACAGGTTTTCTTCACTGCAGTTACTTGGCTTTCACCCCTGACATGACTTGCACATCAGGCTTTAAAGGCAGTCTGGCTGTGCTGTCTGCTTGGAGTCACTGCAGAGCAGCAATAACAAAGACCAGCATTGCAGCAGCATCTCAGAACAACAATGAGGTTGAGACAGGCCTGAAATAAAAACCTAAAGTTAATGAACTTGAACTGGACAAATGGCCTAAAGATGTGCTTGTGTTGGGGAAGGCAGAAGTGGTGAGCTATTCGACTGAGGAGAAAGTAGATAGGTCTGGGAATGAGCTCCAAGAGCAAAGATACAATGACTATTTCAAATCACAGAATGAAGAAGCTGGAAATACCTCAAACATGCAGAGCAGAGGGGGATGCCATCAGATTCTGGTCCTGAAATTTGTGGGTCAGCACTGTGTCTGTCACTTTAGTTCAATCCAGGTAATCAGCACACAATCGGCTGTTAGTCTGTTCTCCTGCCACAGCATAAAGGAATGGGTTACGCGTAACCTTCCATTCAGGGAAGAACACAAACTTGCTTGAAGAAAGCACTATTTGCTACCTTGGGGACTAATAATACATTTTATTCTGCTTTTGGAGAAAGTGACTAAAGCTCCAGTGCCATTTAGCATCACCTTTTACAGACAAGCAATTTTCCTGGACAATTAAACCCCTGCAATACAGAGCCTGGTGAGAGTCCCTTCACTGCCAAATGTCTCTTTCACCGAGCAAACAACATGTTGAAGGGTGAAAGAAGACTTGTTGGCTCAGAAGAGCTCTGCAAGTCTCTTCCTTATCCTTCCTTCACTTTCACAGCTTGCTGCTACTCTGAGACACTTGTCAACACCTTGTTCAATGAAAACACCATTTTTCTCATCAGCGGCAGAAATTATATTATCATCTGCAAGATACCTGCCCTAAATTTGATTGGAGACCTTCACAGGGTAGAGAACCAGGGTCCTGTTCAGACACAAACAGAAAGAGCCATAGGCCACAAATTTCTGTGTAGACCCGAAACTTGCCCTCAGTATTGATCAGTAGAAACACATATCCCTTTCTGCAAAAAGAGGTGACAAAAATCCTGTCTTTTGCCCAAAGCTAAAAATTGAGTTTCTGTGATTTTTCTAAAGTTTGTGATTTTAATGAGACATTTGAAAAAGTGATTAACATTGAGGACTACTTCTCTAATTATAATAACCTTTCCTATTCTTTCAGAATAAATTTTGTTGAACACTTTTCATGCGATTTGCTTCATTATCTTTTCATTTAAATCATCTTTGATGACACACCGTTTAATTAGGTTTATTGTGCAGGTAGGGATGGTTAAACTTGTGCATTCAGCACATGCATTCCGTTTGACTAACATAATATATCTTATTCATGCCACTGTCACCATCCATTACAAAAATTAATAAGGCATCATCCAGTTAAACTAAGTTTGCAAAATGTTGTTTATGAAGAATTTTTCTTTCACACCATTATAGGATCTCTTATTGATGACTTTGCTGGTGTCCTGTGATCCCAGTCATAAATATTTGCTTGTCAACATAAACTGAAATGTTACCTTCCAGGGAGTCAGTCAGTGTTCTCCTCTAGTCATAAATATGATTCCCTTTGATGTAGTATTATTGATGTTGCTTTTTTTCCTGTTAAGAGATTTTACAGCCAGGAAAAGAAGGAAAACTGCCTAGTAGTTAATAATGACCATTTCATACACACACAACCAAAATCTCACATAACTTAAAAATTTACTTTGGCCTGCAGCAAGAGGTATATATTCACATCTTGTTAAATTTGCAGATAAATATGTATTCCAGCGCACAAACTTGTTATTGTCAAGATAAATTGTTCAATGGCTAAAAAAAAAAAAAGTATTGGCAGAATATCTGAAAGAAATCTGGCTGTGACCATTGAGGGTCCCTTCTGCTTCCATTGTTTTTAACAGCTGCTTTTCCACATGAAACAAGATTTGCAGGGAAGAGTCATATGCTTCCTTAGAGCAGCTGATAAAATTGTCAGACAGAATCAAGTCAGCCATGGCAGTGGATTTGGTGTGCACCATGAAATTAATAAGGTCTGCTGGTGGGCCTCTTTCTAGGCTGGCCTGTTGGGAGGGCGCAAGGCAATTACACCGAAGAACATCACAGGACAAAAGCCCCCTCGGCTGACATCCCAACTTGAGAGATGCTTGCACCTGGAAGGGAGCTTGCTGGAGTGCCAACAGTTTCCCCCAGGAAAAGAAGCTGCTGTGCTACTCCTGCAGTAGATTGAAGTCCAGGATTCTGACCTGGCTCAGATGGTTTCCCAGAATCAAAAGCTAACTAGTCATTAGTGTAAATCATTTCAGCCACAGTACCTCTTCTCCAGAAAAGTGCTTCCACCACTGCTCTGTGTTTCACTGTAAAATATCTTCACTTCCAGATTTTTTTTTTTCCCCTACAAGCTGCTCCACTCAACAAAGAAAAGAGAAGTTGCTGGGACCACAGCAAAACAGAAGCCTTGTTCATGGTTGGTCTATTCTCCAAGGACCGTGCATTCAGTGACTGTTTCATCAAGGAACGCCAGGCAGGTGCTCCTAGATAGGCTCAGAAATAAATGGCTCAGATGATAACAAAACCAGGCATAGACCAAGATCTTCTAAATTCCTGCCGAACATCTGAGGAAAATAAATAAGAAGGGCCAAGGGCTGGATGCTCCTTCAGAATAACAAAGCTACTTCATAGGTCGAGCTCCTGCAATGCTGTAAAAAGTGCTTAGGGGATCAGATGTTTGAAATAAAAGCCCACAATGAACAGCCATGGTTGCTAAGCACCCACCCTTCCTGCAGGTAAAAAGACAAAAAACTTTTTTTTATTCCAACTAAAAACATCAAGATAATTCTTAAGATCTCTTGTCAGGGTTTCAGGCTTCATGACAGTAGCCAAGAGTGTCATGCTGAGGCATCAGCAAATGAGAAAGTCCAAATGGTTCGAAAGCAGGTTTGATAGAGGGTGTCAGTCACAGACAATGACAGTAAAGCTGGAGCAGCTCCAAATGAAAAAAAAAACCACTGTGTCAAAGACTCTTGGGGAGATTTCAGAAAAGTAGTGATGGTGGCTAGAGCAGAACAAGTAGATGAGCTGGGCACTAAATGCATAAAAATGTCAATGGTACCATTTCCTGAGTGCTCTGTTTTGTACAGCTACCTGAATGAATCTGTGGTTTAAATATATATATATTTAAAATAAACAGAAAAGGGGTTTTGTACTCACACCCTATTTCTCTCTTTTGTTTTGCTGCTCTGATGGTATCTTGATCTCTGAAGTCTATACGTGGACACGCAGGTAAAATTCTAATCAAAACCTGTGCATTTTTAACATTTAAAACTGTATAATTAAAGACCTAACAGTAACAGATACATGAAGAAAGAATAAAAACTGTCAGAGATGTTGAATTTCATAGTTCATGACTTTTCAGCACTTCATTATGCAAATCATGTAGCACATGCTCCATGATTAGCACAGCTTTCTCAATGGAATATGTCTTTCTGCTATTAAATTAATTTTCTGTGTCTGCTTCTTTTACATTTTCTTTGTACTTGCTGTCCTCAGCATAAAACATTAAAATGCAGAGTCAAACTAGAAATCCATGTACATAGACTTAAGTCCTGTGCCCAGAGAAAGAAGGCAAAATAACATGCAATGTAAAGTTGATGCCCAATGTAAACAATCAACTATCATCCGTGCTCATAGAAGTTCTCAAGGACAAAAGCACAGCTTCCAGGGTTTTTTTTAACCTATGTATTTTACTGCCAGTTGAGAACAGATAAAATCTCTTGTCTGTGCTAAAAACAAACATTTGGGGCTGTATTATATAAATGGGAATGAAATGGCTAACCTAAAGTTTTCAGTGGGTTTTTTTCCCTTTATCTAGATTTTCATGCAGTGCTATTCTCCCTCAGGGTAACTATTTTTTTCTTGGCTGGTCTCCCTCTCAGTCCAATATATTTGGTTACATCATGGAGACCATACTTCACCCAGCTGTTTTCTTACTATCAGCAGCAGTAGCAAAGAAACCCTGGCTTACATTTCTTTAAAACTCTAAGTGATAATCAGTATCAGTAGCAATTGTTTTATTTGCAGAAGAATCTAGGCTGTACAGGGAAGGTGACAGATTTGCTGTTTACCCCCACATTATATTAAATACTTACAGTTTGTATAAAGAAAACTATGCCTGTATATAGTTGGATCAAAAGAGAGAAATTCAATGCTACTGGTCCCATATTTTCCAGAACAGGGATTTGACGTAAAATTTAAGTTGGGGCCAGCCAGGTAACCAACCAAAAATAGCTAGAAGGCTTAATGTCATCTGTGTTTTAACAAGTATGAGAAAAGACAGCAAACAGCACTGGAAAAAATAAGAAATAGCTGAAATAAAATAAAAAAACGTATTTCATATTTACTGGTACAGTGAAAGGATAGATGTTATCAGTACCCAAAAATCACTCACAGTTCAGACTTGGGTCCCTCCAATGTGTTTTCTCCAAATGTCCCCTGTGTGCCATTTACAAAACATATTTGAGAAAATCTTTTAGATAGTTTCTTGGTCTATTTAAAATATATGATTTTTATATTTAAAATGTTGAAATATTTCATTCTTGGCATTTTTATTTTTCATTCACACACTTGTTTAAAAAAATTATTATTAAAAAAAGGAACACAATGAAACACATAATATTTAGATGAAGCCATAAAACCAGTGTGAAAATGTAAGTCCCCCATGTCCTTAATCCTTGCCTGGCTTAACATAATGAAGAACACTGACTTCCAGACCAGTGAAATGAAGCCTGACCCTGATATCAGCCACAATCTTCCTGTTATTCCTGTGGCAGTCCTATTATTATTCTAGGGGAACTATGTTTTATACACTCCCATGCAGTTTGTCCTGTCCCCCCCACTCTTGTGTCAGAGAGAGAGTTTTTTCCCATTTCCTCTCGCCCACATAACCCTCCACACCCTTCAACAGGTCAAGCAGTAAGAATCCACTTTAAACTCCATTCTTCACTTAAAAATCCTTTTCCTGTTACTTAATCTGATATTTTTGAGGAGGGATACTCCACAGCAGATCTAAGCTATCAAAGTGCTGCTGAAGGACCAAGTCAAAATGAGCAAAACAGAGATACAAATTAATAACTTCCTTAACTTGAGGACACGTTCAAAATGATTTGTTTGTCTGGTCAAGAGCAGGAACAGAAGTAACACCCAAAAATGATAACCCTTAATCAACATCTGCAGAGTTCATCTGTGGGTTTTGCTAGAACACAGCAGTACAGTTTTGTTAAAAAGGGTATGCAAGCTGTTCATGTGTAAGGAGAGAGCTAAAATAAAAGACTGAAACCAATTTAAGATGTAGGCTACAGTGCTTCTGTTAGGATAAAATTATTAAAATGAATGCTTTGAAAGATTCAGTAAATCAACTGGATTATGACTTTTTTTCTGTGTCTGTCACACCTAAAGCTCCACAGAGTAGCAATGAAGAAAACCCATAGGAGTCTGCTGTAACACTTGAGGTGCCTCAGTTCCTTACAGTCCCTATTAAAAAAATTCCAGCTGGCCCTTCTGTCCCACTGTAATCCTTATTGTTTTTCACCCAGAACACTTGCCTAATACTTAGCTATTCACAAGGAAATCTCAGCAGATTTCAGCCACTTGCCTCCTGCTTCCACAATACATAAATTTCTAGCCTTTCTTTGTCCACAGCATGTTCCTCTCAGTTGCAATTCCATCCTCCAAATGATTTCAGCTGAGATAGATATGCTGCTTGGTCACACGCCAAGGCTTACAGAGATATCAACAAGCAGGGCTCCCCAAAACTAGACATTTAATGGATGAGTGCTTTCAGCACTGCCCATGGAAAAACACCCAGGAGTCTAGGCGTGTGTTCTAGGAAAGCTCTGTGCATCAGCACACTGACATTTTGCTCTGTTTTCCACATTCTTCCCCATAGAAAAGTTAGGAATAAGTGCGAGCTGCCCCTGTGCCACAGTGCTCTGGAGTTTGCATGGCTTTGCTGCTCTCTGTGCGATAGAATTGCACTGCAGGATTTGTCCTCAGGCATTTCAAACGATACTCCAGCCTTCAGTGCTACTGCAGGAGACAGACTGTTTGCTACTGCCGAGTTCAAACACCCACAAAAATACCAAATGACCTTCACAGTAAGGCTCAGCCATTTAATCATAAAGTCTATAATCAAGCAAGGCTACTCAACTGAGAATGCACATGCAGCCAGCTGGGAATAGAGGAGAAAAACAACCTAAGCCTTGTTCAAGACTGTTAACACACATTGCAACCTTCAGTTCCATCCCCCTCCCCAGAATTCATCCAACATTAACCTGGAGCTGAAATTACTTTGGGAAATAGTTTAAAATCTCATAGATACCATAAAGCTTGTGAAACACATGGCTCTCTCATCAGGATGCTGCAGAGACATTGCTGAATGCCCCTTGCACTGCCGTTTTCTTCTCATAAACAAAATTCTGGTAGAATGCAGGGGCAGGCAATGGCATCCAGGTGATCTATAACAGGTGAGGCTGTTTCTCTCTGCACCTTAACTATCCCTCTCCTTTCTCAACTTGCTCTTGAGGCACTTGTTTAAGCGTGATTAAGCAGAATTTAATGGCTAACTGCTAGCAGGTACATATTTCGAATGGCATTTCACTGCATGTTTCCATGTGCAATGGATGCACACCTGTCTGACTCATCTTCCAGGAATTCGGTAATAACAACCCTGAGCAGAGATTTGACTCATCAAAAGTACCTTTGTCCAAACCTGTACTTCCAAAAAGCCCAGAAGGAATACTTGAAAATAGCTCACTAAATTCTTTGCAAGTGTTGTGAAGGACGTCACCATAAAAGACAATGCACGATATTTGAACCACATAGAGTATGATGGTGCATTATTGCATGAATTAGACTTGATACATCCAATGTGAAGGAAATATGAGCACTGCTGCATCATCTCTTTATGTCTCTAAAGCACTTATGGGAACAAAGAACCACACAAATCTCATATGCAACACAAATTTCTATTCAACCAATGTAAATTGGCTGATTTCTTTCACTTCTGTGATTTAAGGGCCAGATTTCCCTGTCACAACACAGCCCCAAAACCCCACAGCTGTTTTATAGCAATACAAATAGGTCTATTAGAAAGAGCAAAGAGGGATCCTGAGAACACTGTGGCGCTGACTCAGGTGAGTTAGCAGTCCTTGTGCAAAATTTCTTGCTATACTACTTTTTGCAGTAAACACATTTAGCACATAACAGATCTGTTATGCCCTTAACCCTCATGGATGATGACTTGGAGCTCTGAACTAGTTCTGCTCTCAGGTGACTGACAGGTGTGAGATTTTTCCTGTTAAAACCCAGGTTATTCTGCCTATGTTTCACACAGTTAATCTTTATACTCCTATGTTATGCCTTAGAACTTTCAAAAATTCTCAGGAATACTGCCAGTAAGTTAGAGACAGGACCCACCTGGTGAGAAGTCAAGTATCTCCAGAGCTCTTCTGTGGTTTAAATGCTTTTCATTTGAGACTGGTACTTTTCTAAAGTGAAATAAACTCCTGCTGCTTTTCTCTCTATGATACATATATGGAGGAGAGGGTGGGGTTTGTACATGTGTGTTTGTTTCTTTTTAAGCTACATCCCTCAATAAAAGAAAAGTATGTATTTCCAAAAAGGAGAGGAATCAGCTGCTTAATAAGTCCTTTGAATCACAGAATGCTTAGGGTTGGAAGGGACCTTAAACACCACCTTCTTGCACTCCCCTGCCATGGACAGGGACACCTTCCACTGCACCAGGTTACTCCAAGCCCCTTCCAATCTGGACACTTCCAGGGACGGGGCAGCCACAGCTTCTCTGGGCAACCTGTAACAGTGCCTGGATAAGTTAGGTAGTAATCCTCTTGTAGCTCTTTAAATTCACCCCAAAATCCTTTACAGGAACACTTCAAAAAATACAAAATATGTCATTTTCAGAGCTGCAACATTTGTACCGTAACACAGACAAAAATTTTCTGCAAGGTTCGTCATTCAGAACTTTGTTTCCCTCGACAGATCCAAGTAACTTTACCATGTTTTGTCATACCATTTCTAACTGGCTGCTTCCCTCCCCATTATGCTTTTCACTTTGGGGTGATTTAGAAATGTCGATTGTGAACAGCTCTTTCCAGTAAAACAATCCCTTGTCCTTGATGACCACACTGATCATCAAGTGCCAACAAAGAAACCCCATTCCTTTGAACTCAAGGCCACATTATAAAACTGCTCATTTTTTCACAAGGTTAGTTGCTAGTTAAGCTAAGCATCCATTTGAGATTTTATAGAAACCGTTGTTATCTTTGTCTGGTGTTCTTACTTGTGGGCCAAGTGCTATTATTATCTCTCCTCAGTTTTCAGCCTGGAAAAGAATGCTGTCTTTGTAAGCAATTAAAAAAGCTTAATGAATATTAGTCTGTAAAATCAATTTTACTATGATGCTGATGAAATTTGTGCCTTTGAACAGCTGTGAAGGTGGTTTCAGTGATGAATGGTGATGTCATGTTTAAAAACCAAACCAAGACAGGTAAATTACATTACCTGCTGAATTTTAAGAAGCATCTCAAAACCCTAAGCAAATGACTATTTAGAGACAATCCTTAGCCAACCATTTCAGATGACCATACATTTGTGTAATTACCTTGATTACTGGTCTTGTGAGGTAACTTGAAAACCATGAGAAAGCAGACAGGGAATCCGAATCTAATATCTATACAACCACATACTTGGAAAACATTTGGGGTAATAGCATTTGGGTAAGCTTCAATTTTCAGTGGAGAAAAAAAATCTAAGAGCTCAAAAAAAATATGATCATTATTTTGACTCAGAATCTGTCATCTAAAACACCTCTTTGCATAGAGATGCATAGAACATCTGTTTTTATATAAGTAGATCAATGTGTTATGCATTATTGTAAGGATAGCAGCTGAGATGACCTGAACTTTGTGTTACTAAAAGCAGCTAGACAAAGAAAGCATCATTACCCACTAAAGGAACTAATTTCCTCCATTTTCTCTAAGTAAGTGCACTCTATTATATAAACCACATAAAATGTCAATATGACTTTCACAAAACAAGAAGTGTGTCACTTTATATTTGGAATGATCACTACAGCAGTTTTTGAAGCAGCAACCTAACTTGAAGCATCCACACCTGCATTTAAGATATTTAAGATATTTTCCTGTAGATCACTAAGGAGGGTGGCAGGATGATGAGTGTTTACTAAGATGATAAAAAATTAGTTCAGCAAATATATCTCTTACAGTCTAGAAAATTATACCTCCATTGAGTCTTTGTCATTAGAATGACTTCTGACAGGGATGATTATTCATGTTTGTAAACCTGAGTTCACTGAAGGCAGAAAAAAGGAAAGGATAAGAGTGACAAGTGGACATTGCCTGTGGCCATCCAGTGGTGAGTGTGTGCTGAAGGAAGGGAAGGGTGAACTGGCAAAATGAATTACGATATATAGACATCTGCAGAAAATGCCACCGGTGCTGGCCGAGACAGCCAGGCCATGGGAAAATGATGGGAGTGCTCAGGGCAAAGGAACAAGGCAAAATAAGAATGCTGGTATTACTAGAAATAAAGCGTTGACCATAATGCTAAGCAAGTTTGGTGATGATAACCCCCTGGCCCCAAAATGACCCCAAAGTTTCAGGACATGATTTGAAAACACCACCTAAACTAAGGTACAGACCATTTGCTTCCTAACAAGCTCCACTTCCCAAATTTGAATTCTGCCTAAGGAATTCATTAAGCTGTATTGATTTATTGATTCAAGAACCTGATCTACTTTGCACATGTAAATTAGCAAGCAGAACATTTCCCATTACTTTGCTACATGGCTGGGATGACTGTTTACCTAATTTCCCGCCACACAGCTCTGGTTTTGCAAAATACATTTGCAACCAGAGGTGTCATCTCAGATTTAGTTACATGTTACATATGCTTTATGAAAAGGTGAAGCAGTGCAAACATAAATATTTGGGAATAACAATTTGCTACCAGGCATAAGGCTCTCAACACAGAATGTATCGATCCTTTGGAGCACTTGAATTTTTCCTCTAAGTACTAGAGAAAGCTTATTTGAGTCTCTCATTTCTCTTAAGATGAAAGGGTTTTCATTATTTTTGATATAATTACCTTTAAATTGTCCTGTACCCACCTTGGTTCTAATAGTTTATCCTTGTAGGAGGTAAGAGATAAAATTGGTTGAATATCAAATAATACATCTATTTTAAAGCCTTTTTAAAATTTAAAATAATGGATGTTTGGACATTGTTACTTGATTCCACTAGTTCAGTTTGACTCAGAGTCCAAATGACAAGTTCTAATCTCACACTGTCACTATCAGCTGCTGAGGGTCAGGTCATGGAACAGCTCTCGTTCCACTGCCAGCTTCCTTTCAGAACTGTCCGGAAAGGACAAAACCAGTGAAGCCCATTACACTGCGGATTCACCACTGTGGTTTCCAGTGCTGTGCAGTGGGAGCTGACCCAAAGGCTGCATCGTGTACCAAAGGGTCTGCTCCTTTGAAAATATGGTAAAATGCAGTAAGGCAACAAGCTCCTGTCAGAAATGAACTTCCAAGGAGTGACTCTGGCTTTTAACCTGAGACGTGTAACTGCATAACTACTTACTTACAGGTAACTTGGAAAGAATAGAATGAATAAGAAAGACAGATAATTCTAGGCCTGTGACTTTATATTTGAACTCCCCAGAAAGCTGTTGTGAAAACAATTTAAATGAGTGATGACACTGTTTACTGGTCTAAACCCATCTGCTCTGAAGTGGAAATCAAACAGGATTTTTATGCTGTTCTGGGAAGCAAGTCTTGGAATGCTTCATTTTCTTTTAAGTAAAATTTGCTAGGGAGCCACAACAGAGAAGAAACCCTCCCAGAAGATAAAGCTGCCTTCCACATGCAGTGTGTCACAGGACCTGCAGCACATCAAAGTGTCAGATCTGAAGTCCATGACACCATGAACAACAATCAAGACACCAAATTCAGGGGGTTTGAATTTAGGGATTAAAAATGAAACAGTAGTTATTTATGCATGGTATGCAATGTCATGCTAAACCACCTTGCTGGCAGAACACTTGGAAGTGACTAGAAAGACTTCAAAATACAACTTTATGAAGAATTTCTCCCAAATTAATATTACTGTTTTTTATTATTACTATTTCTCCCAATTCTTCTGGAATCTGGCCCAGGAAAATTATTGGAAGCTATTAAAAAAACCCCCAAATTAGCAAAAGCACAACAAATCAGATCTATTACGTAGCAACCAGCACAGTTTATATAAATGCAAGGCAGGTATCAAAAACGTATTGATTACCTATGTAGCCAAGAACAATATGCGTGAGAGGCGAGGTTAATAAACATACATGCATTGCCAAAAGGCCTCCTACAAGAATCTTTAAAACTGTTTCCAAACAGGCTGAGCAGTCATGAGAAAGGGCCTCACATGAATAAAATTGCTGATTAAAAAAGAAGATATTGAAGTGTAAAAGTGTAAAAGCCATTACTCTCCCCAAAGAGACATACTCAGCAAAGTCTTGCAGGATTTATGAGAGACCCTGATGTTCAGTACGTTTTAAAGTTATCTGGAAAAAGGAGAGGAGAGTATGATGACAAACTTTCAGGATGCTACTCTTACTCGCGGCGGTAAAGATAGGAATTGACTGTGAAGAAGCACAAAAAAACTTTGCAGCCAAGGCATGAGGTGAGATAATGGCAGATGAAATTCAGGAAGGATTGTTGTAAAATGATGCACAAGGGAAAAAACAATTTTAGCTCCACAGTGATAAGCCAGCCACTAATACATAGGAACAGGACATTAAGGTCAGGGTAGATAGTGCTGTGAAAACATAAACCCAGTAGCCAGGAGTGCAAAACCAGATATGTACATTAGCAGTTACTAAAAAAGGAGCAAAACAGCAAACTGAAATATCATTAGCTCCTTGTGCAAATCCACCATACCGCTGCATCTTTCAAAGCAGATGCACTGTTGGTCCTTCCCTTGCAGGAAGGGTAATTCAGGATACAGAATGACTCCCCTGAAAGGACCCACTGCCTACTCCAGCTCTTCCTAAACCCCGAGAAAACTGGCTGTTAACAGCTGCCCTTTAACTGCTGCTGTAAAATAGAGGGAATTAGGCCAAGCCTAGAACATCTTTCAGTGGTTTGAATGGTTTGCTGCCTTGTGGGGTCTTCTGATTTTGGTAAGAGAAAAAGAAGAACAGGCTTTTAGGCCTGAGGATGGTAACAAACAAGGAGAATGACTGCAGTTCACTGCACAGATACAGAAAAAAGCCAAACCAACTACTTTGCATAATCTTTTTTTTTTTTCTATGTAGTTTAAAAAAATCACATATTGAATTTATGGGAAATGGCATTTAGAAATAACTAGTAATCTAACATTCTCAGTCTCTTGCTTATTCTGGTTAACCTGTGAAGCTGGAGGAGAAATTATTCCTTTGACCTGCAGGGAAGAGCTATAAAGAACCTAAGCAGGAATTCAGAAGACCAGTGATCAGGAACTAGTGGGATTTAGTACTGAGGGAATCAATCCACCAATGAAATACAGCAGTACACAGGGATTCAGTCTCAAGAGCCCAAATCTTAGCGCATTGAAAAAGTTCACAATCAGCTCACAATGAGCTTTTTTTTTTTTCTATAGAAGCCAGTAAACTGGAACAGAACAATGCAGATTACAATGTAATCCCATTTGGAGTGGGGCCACTCAGGAGCAGAAGTAACTGCCTTGCTACACCCATGATCTCCTTTCCAGTTTGTCATTCCATTGCTTTTCCACACGTGCATCCTAAGACTATCAAATTGTGTCCAGTGAAAAAAGAACTACCAGGGATTCCAAAAAATTGAGAATTCTCGTCTCTTTTAACCTAAACAGCAACTCGTTCATGAAATAAAAGAATGTATTTTGTAGAGATACCCCATAGTTCAAAAAACAAAGTGTTAATGTAAATCAATTATTCTAATAAAAGCAAATAGCTATAGTAGCAATGTATTGCAAAGACACCTAACACATTGAAATCCATGTATAATACTGGTTTTTAATAAGACATTATATTTTAAAAAGTAGTAACTTCTGAAGAAAGCTAAATCAGAAAGGAGTGAAAGCATACTATGTAAAATGTGAGAGGGAAACAAAGCATCCCTCAGCTCAGTGAAGTTGGATGTTTTAAGATTTGACAGTCAATGTCACCTTTATTACACTAATAGATATATAGACATACATGTACCAACACATAGAAGCACTCTAGCAAATTATACATGTACTCTTCATGGGCTGACTTCTCCATCTCATTAAAGTGACTACTTCCCTCTCTCATCACCTCTCTCCAGGTGTAATGGTGTCCCTGCCTTCTGGCTAGGTGATAATTAAATCTGCTTAAGAAGTGGCAAATAGATGGGAAAGAAACTATTTATTCTTATTCAAAGGGGAGGGGCTCAATTAACACTTAATTTATGAATTTAGCTATTAGAATTTTATCATAACTCAGGTGTAATCTGAACTCCCAGTTCCCCCCATCCTTCTTCTGGTTGGTTTGGTTCTTTCTCTCAGTCTCAAACAGGAATTCCTGCTTGGAAACAGGAAGGTCAAACAGGAAAGCAAAGATCTGTTCACACCCAAAGACCATGACACTAAAATCCCTTGGAGAAAAAAGATGCAAGGATCTGCAAAGTGTCTCTGTTCAGGTAGCTGGGAGTGTTAGCAGGATTGGCAATACATATTCTATTAATACACTTCTACCTGTTAAGGAGCCCTGAGAGCAATTGAGGTTGTTCTGCACTATAGGAAAAGTACCTCTAGTGCACATCACCACTGATTTGGCCCCCCCACAATGAAAATCAACTGATGAAACAGGATTTGTAATTAAAATTCTTATTGCTCTCTCCTACCCTTGGAATAATTCCAAAAAATTCCCCTTTTGTGAAGGAGATTAGTGCACATTTTGCTTTAAAGTGGCTGAGAAACACCACTGAATTAAATATTCTGTATACAAGAGGGGAGAAAGCCAGTTTTCAGTACAAAAGATAAAGTAATTAATTTTAAAAAACCACACCAACCAGTTTCCTGGAGCATCATCGGGGATTTGCATGCATTACCACTGAACAAGCACAGAAACACACAAGCAGAAAGGGAGGTTTATTGGTCTAGGCTGCTCTCATCCAAGCAACAATAAATTACTCTGGTCCTGATAAGAAGCAGGTACTAACCAAACAGCAATACCATTCTTTAAACCCCTAGATTATTCCAACTCGGCAACTTAAAAATATCATAAACAGCCAAGAACTATTATTCAAATCTTAGTCATTAGAATTTACAGCAAACAGACCAATTCTGCTATCAGAAATACTGAAAATATCGATAGCATGCAATTACTAATCTCCTTGGCTTCCTTTCTTCTGCTGAAGTTGTTGAATGACAGACAAAAAAGGGTGAATAAAATCTTTTCAAGAATATCTCTCCTCTAAGTTGGAACAGTTGTGGTTAATCCTCCGATGAGTAAGACTAAAGGCCCAAGACACTCATGACAAACCTAAAAATCTCACAAGTCCTAACCACATGTTTCATAAAGGAGCTTTTCTAGTCAGGAAAAAAAAAAAAGAGGGTGGGAGAAAGAAAAAAAGCCAATGATATTGTTCTGCTCTTTGCTTGTTGTGCAGAAACCAACACCTCTGACTAAGCTCCAGTCTTTTGGAAAGCTGAACGTACCCAACTGAACTTCAGCATGAATCGCACTTTCCCAAAGGACGGCACAGATTCCCAGACTGCCTCAGGCCAAGCTTCTCTCCAGTGCTTTGAGCAAATCCCATCTGCTATCAGGGATCCAGTACGACCAGAAGCTCAGAGTCCCATGAAACTGTCAAAAACTCCCCTTAAGAACGTGTTCTGAAACACTGAGTTTCTAACAAATGGTGAATTCCTTCCTCGCAAGGGTAAATGTAACCATGTTCTGAGCTGGAGTGTCTCACAGAGGGCAAGTAAAGGATTACTGCAAAAATGAGCAAGGATTTCCTTTCCCTGCATCCACCTGAAGTGAAAACACCCCTATCACTCCCAGGACAGGTCTGATTCTGCTGCACAGAAATCAGAGCGTCTTCCCCCACAATTATTAACAAGAATGCGTTACAACTTTTGCAGTCCCTCACATTGCAGCGCCTTGGCATTTATTGCCATAGGTTTTACTATACTAATACATACCCATCTGCTTGCACAACTCTTTCTGTTGGTTTTCCAAACAATTGGGGCTCCAATTTCCAGCTGGGGTGCACAGACTGTTGTTTTGAATTAGAACACTGAAAGGGCAGGTAGTATGGAGAGCACTTATTCTTTCACCAGAGGTATCCGAGTCCTGTTGCCAGAGGAGTGGACAGGTGTGGAAGCGGTCCCCGCCCAGCACAGCTCATCCATACTGACAGCCAGCTTCACACTGCTGCAATACAGGAAACCTGCACTCCCTTAACTAGGAGTTCTCACAGCTCTGCAATTAGACAGCAATTCGACAGGTTTTGACACACCCAATTTAAAATATAGCACATTAGTCTAATCTAGACTGCAGACCTTTTGATAATGCTTCTCAGTATTGTACTCAGTAGTTCTAAAAAAAATAACACTATTGCTAATAGTGATGACTACTAAGGAATAGGCTCCTGCTCTTCTGGTCCATTTTAATCAAAGTGTCATTAATTACAACTAAATTAGTTTTATTACCTGAAGCCCAACACTCCATCTTTGACCTGATATTCAACATATTAAAGGCTTGGATAGCTATATTAAATACTTTTGAAATTATGAATATCAGGCAGATAATTTTTATTCCTGCTGTCTTGAGTCCCTCCACATCATTCCTTACTGATTGCCTTGGCCGTTTTTCTATTCAAGAATGTCACTGTTTTCCTCCAAATATTTGTCTTGTATTGTTCTCAGTACATCCTCTCAAGAAAAAATCTTCACAAATAGAGAAAACAAATGACACTGGCTTCTTCAAAGCTGGAAACTCTTGACTTCATCCTGTTATCCATGACTTGCACATGTGGAAGTGATTGTGGTCTACTGCCATGAGTTGCAATTTTCAGATCAGAAACTAATCTCAATTTTAAACATCCTGATGGTAAAGAACTGACACAATTTCAAGATGCATCTTGTCAATCTGGCGCCTTATGTGTAAGAACAAAGACTTCCACAAAACTAAAAAAAACACTCATACATGAAGATGTGTAGAATCAATGCCACTGGAAGAAGTGAAGTCTGTGTAATTGCTACAATAATACAAATGTTTAAAAATCAAAGAAAATACAAAGAAGATTACAGGTGACACATTAGTGTGTTAGTAAGACATGGAGACAACACCGTTGTATGAGTTGTGTCTTACCTTACTTTAACAAAGGAAAGCCAAAATTAATGTTATAGCAGACATTTTTTACAAAAACCTGCAAGGAAAAACTGGACTGAGGCTAAAATCTGTAAATCACTGGAAGATGATTCCCAAATACCAAGAAATACTTAAAGCAAAACTTTGACACCACTTTTACTGACCAGTAGCTCAGTTAAAACTATTTTTACTGATCAGTAAATCACTTAAAAGCACTGCTTTTTTTTTTTTGCCGTTTTAATGAAACTACTCATCATTGAGTAAATTCACAGTTACCTAGTAATTCTTAAAAAGACTGATTTACTGCATGTTAGAAAATGGGACAGCATTCAGCCAGGCTGCAAACAGCATCAACAAACAGGTTCTGAAGTAAGTAATTCTGTCCCTAACCCATCCCCACCCACCTCGTAAGGACAGTCACCATCAATTCCAAGAGATTACAAACACTTCTCTAAAACCCTTCTTCTCCAAACTCATTTTTCTTCTTTCACACTCTGTTTAATCTCAGCCAGTAACAAATGGAAACAACCCATCCTATAACAGCCTCACACACAAGGTTTTAGAAGCAGCAAATATGATACAGAAAATTGAAGGGAGGAAGTAGACAAGAGCTAAACAAACAATTCCAGTGTTGGGCCACCTCTGTACTATGCAGAGGACATAGTTGAGAGAACAGGCTTGTTGTTCAGATAAGCTCTTTTTCAAAGCTGCTTCTGATTATCCAGTTGGACCTTTTTAGGTTATGTCAGAGTTGCATACCAATTTCCACAAATGAATGGCCAAGTAGCATTTCTTTCATTAAACACACAAAAATCCTCCTTTGCCTACTAGGATGAATAAGGGGTGAAATGTTTTTGTCTGGAGGAGAAGAATAACAAGGACATGAAGGGCAAGTTTTGTAGCAAAATGAAAGACAAAGGGGGAAGGGGAAAGGGACAGCTTGGAAATTGCCTGCTCATAGAAACTCTGTGGGCAAGCTCAGGTAACACTTCAAGAACTGCCCTAAACAGCTGCTTCTCTGGAGTAGAGAAAGATGAGCAACCCCACAGGCCCCCCAAAAATTTTTTTTGCAAAGGAAAAATTAAAAGGTTTTCTTAATCATTGCCGTGGCAGGAAGGATAGTTCACTCTCACACAAGAATCTGCTCTATCATCAGATTATAATTTCAGTAAGAAACACCATTCCTGACAGACAGACACAGTGCCGTAATTACCATATAACTTCAGTTTCATGCATGCTGTTGACTTTAAATGGCACATGCATTTATTTAACTTACTTTTAATCAGAGCTTCCCTTGGAGATGCATTTGCATATCAAAGGTGTAAATCTCAAGTAAGAGGCCCAAAATCTCGTGTGCCGTTGAGCTGGGCCTCAATTCCTTTGCTAACTTGATCACATAGCTGAAGAGATGACACCTCTCTCTAGGTTACAATGAAACCTACAGTAAACCGAATACACTGGCACAGAAGCTAAAATTTTATAACATAAATAATGTTTTTAAATGCTTGAAGAAGTCTTTTTTTCACCATTAGTTCTTCTAGTATATGAATTTAAGGGATTAGACTGCCTAGAGCTGGAATTGAAGCAAGTCAGTACTGAATCTTGGGCTGCAAACATACAACTAAATTTTTTTCTACTGAAGACCCAGTTCTCTAAGAGTAAATAGCACTGCACGAGTCCACAGCTGCTTCCTTTTCACATCTGGACGTCTCCTAATGCAATAAAAATAAAGCTTCTAGCAATTCATGTAACGTTTAACACACCATTCTTTAAGTGCTGTGTGTTTCATATTCAAATATGAATACCCACGATACTCAGAATATACCATTTAATATCATATACCACTTGGTCTGCTTAAACAATGCTTATATTTGCATATATTTCTAAAAGAATCAGATGCTGGCATGTTCATTTCTCTTGTGCCCAAGCAGTGAAAAAGGCTTGATACTGATATTCAGACTTTGTTATGATATAATGATGCTCAAAAGCTCATTTTGGAAAATGGGATCATGTAAAAAATGATGTGACAGAGACAAGCAACTTCTATACTAGCAAAAATAAGTATAACAAGTTTAGAATTAAAACAGTGAAACTATTATACATTCCTAAATTTCCTTGTGAGGAAATTTTCTGTACATCCAGATGCAGTATTTTAATAGGGACTCGTACACTGATACTAATATTTCATTGCATATATATATATATGCATTTGTGATGAACTAATAAATAGCAGAATGGCTTAGAGAAGATATTAGAAGTACTGCAGTGAACATTGCAGAATGGGCCCTGCACAAGAGAAACAATAAATGCTATTGAATGGCATCTCCTTCAGCGTTCTCCTACTGAAAGCAGTGCCAGGTAATTAAAGGCGTTCATTTCTGCCTTCACTCACAAGGAACTGCATCCTGAACTGGGTTCTTCATAAATGACACCGGGAGGTGACAAGGTCCCAGCAGTACAACCCACCCCACTAAAGCACAGCAAAATGGGTTTCCATTTATGCTGAGCATTATGTCAGTAAGGGCAGTTGGAATTTAAATTGCCTTTGGAGGCTCAGCTTGAAGATCAGCTGAAACCTAATAGAAGACTTGGCATCAAGGATCTGCCTCTGTTGTTGCAGAGCCAGACCAGTGATGAAGGCCCACCTGGGTACAGAGCTCACATCCCAAGACAAAACCAGGAGCTGGCTGTCACAGGCTGGTGCCACCTCTCCTTTGTCATTCTATGAGTGGAACTGCGAAAAATGGCTCAGGGACACTTCTCTTGATTCACTGTCTGACAGCTTTGAAAGACATGTGAAATGAGCTTGCTGACAACTTTAATGCAGCACTATTACAGGCTGTAAAAGGCTTTGTCTTGCTTGGATTATGCCAAGACCTGTCTGTCTGCCTACATCAGGAATGCCCAGGGCAGCTCTTCTGGTCTCTGCAGTCACCTGGACACCTCCCTTCAGCCTCACAGAGAGGAACTTGGTCAGGTTATTTCCAGATACACTGTGTGAACTAGTGCTCTCCAACATGCCCTTCCCATGCCAATAACAAAACCAGGGACACACAGAGGAGACGGTGATGTATTTCCATTTGAATCCCAAGAACATATTTCAGAAAAGTCTCTATGGTACAGGTTTGTAGCAATGTGATTCAACCAAATACATCTCCTTCTAAGAGGATCAACGTAACAATATCACTTTCACAAACAAAAGAATTGAGGTATTTTATTTTAGTCAATTCTCACTGTTTTAACTTCATTCCTTTTTCACCTCCATTCCTCTCATTCTTTTATAATGTACCTCAATTTTGACAGGACCATAAAGTAGCACTGAGTGGCATTTAAAAACAAACAAAGCAAGACAACAACCACATTGGCAGGAAAAACCTTACTTCCAGAGCCAGAGGTAACTTGGATGGAAAATGGAAGAAAAATGCATTCATAGAAGAACCAATCTTAAAAACCAGCAATATCTAAGGATACCATAGCCTATTACATAAATCCTTGCAAGTCACTTTTTTCTTATATCTTGAAGAAGGAAAATCCCATTACAATCAAAACTCTTTTCTGTTGTGCAAGAGCCCAGATTAATAAACTAAAGCTCTTACTGTCACATTTCTTTGGAGGAGACACTTGGAAGTTTTAATCTAAATTCTGCTTTGGAATTGCATAAATTACCATGATAGAAATGTCTCTTTCAATCTGCTTGGAAAATACGCACAAATTCCAGAGAAAGATTTTAGCTCAGGACTACTTCTTCCTGTGTAGTCTGACATTTGAAGACTGTGTACTGTCTAATTTTGTAATGGAAACTCGCTAATTTACAGCCTGCTGAAACTGGTTTTCTATCAAAAAAGGACAGTGCTGTTTTTAGCAGCAGTGCAGTTATCTATGTACACATATGTATATGTATATGTATATCATTGAGCATCTGGACACATGACAAAACAGAGCTCTCTGCTTTCCTTCACAATTTTTAACACATTCTTACTACTACACAGCATGCAGGTCTGCTGAATCAGCATTTTTTTTTTCCAAGAAGAAAGGCTTTCCAATGCCAGCCTTGCAAGCAAAGTGAAGTGCAGTTGGTTGTCAACACTTCCCTGGATTTTCAGCTCTTTTGGAAGCCAGGAGATCTGTCACACAATAGGCAGCCTGTAGCCAAGGGGGAAAAACTTACTTGGAAAAACTACGTGTTCCTAAGTAGAAAGAAACCAAATCACCCCAGGAAATTTAATCTAAAAATAGATAGAAATGCAGGAATATCAGAGGAAGTGTCACACATCTCTGCCCTGCTTCACTCTCTGCTGTGCACCTGCCTGAGGACAAGATGCACCCTTGTTCTCACTCAAGGTTGTACTTGATAATCAATTAGTTGAAAGGATCATTGGGGGCAAAAAAAATTACTCAAATGTTTTATCTACCTGATCAAATTTTATTTTCTATTGAATTTTTACAAAAACCCCACTAAGTACAGCAACAAGAAAGGGGAGGTAGGAGCAAAGAATCCAAATTGCTCCATTAGGTAGTTGAAAATTACTTTCTGTATAAAAACACTGGTTATGCTTTTCTAGTTACCCTCAGGTAACACCACAGATGAAGGAAGACAAAAATAGATACGGTACTTATAAAAATGAACTCCACTCTCACTATTGAAGGCTGTCATCCCCCAGTTTAAACAACTGGAAAACTTTGCTAGGTTTAACAAGGCATCTCCAACTCACTGAAAATTTTCACGAAGAACAATTTAGGACCCCAGCACTTCTCACATCTAACTCTTCTTCAATATCTTTGGCAGAGGTCAAAAGCCATTTTCTCCATTACACTTTGAGCCCATTGCCTCTTGTCCTGTCACTGGAAACCACTGAGAAAAGCCAAGCTCCAACTCTATACATCCACAAATATCCATATTTTGGTAATGCAACCACATTCTATTACTGTGTATCTTCTAGGATGTGCCATACAGACCATTCTGTCAACCAGATCTGTCCCCAGCCTTCTCTTCAAAAAGCTGATGAGCCCCAGCACTCTGGGTCTCCTTATTTCCTATTTGCTTCAGCCCCTCTCATGATTTCTGGTGGCCCTCCACAGTTACCTGGGGGAAAACACCAAAGAAAATTTCCAGTAAATTAATTTCCTAGGGCAGGCTAGAAGGAAAGAGCTCTCCAGCCATGGAAAGAGCAGCAAGCAGACTTGATAGAAATGTCCAAGGAGGCAATGAATTAAAAATCCAGGATACCTCCTTTCACGTACAGTAGAGTGGCACCTTAAGAATTTGGAATATGAAGGAGAACAACGTGACAACTGCACTAAAAACCAGAGTCACAGAGAGAACCTTTGTGAATGGCTGAGTAACAGCCCACAGACAAACAATCGTCTTGTTTCAAGAACAAGGAACTATTCTGGCAGACAAATGAGCCCACAGAGCAGTGGGCACCACCAAAAACAGTGGGGAAGGCACCTGACTGGCACTTCGGAACTACAGGGTACAGGGGGACAAGCTCCGTGGGATTGTGCAGCTATTAAAGGTGAAATACATCTTGAGAAATAAAAGGGGACGAAAAAAGAGTCAAATGCAGAAGACATAATAGATATGCAAAATTGTCTTTGCAAAAATGATAACAGTGTGACCTAAAATGAGTGCCAGGTTTTAAATGAATGTATTAATGTGGTCTTCCTTGTTCTGGAAGCAAGAGCAGGCAGGATGTTATTCTAACACAATGCAATTGGTGTTGGATTGTAAATAAAAGCCACGACTGGTTCAAAAACTTCACAAGAGAAGGACCTCCTTGGCAAGTCACAGCTATATGATATTTCAGGTTGTGACTGCAAAAAATCCATTTTTTAGTGGTGATGATAAAACACCTTTTCAGTGTCCATGGAAAAAGGAAGACAAAATCTGTTGAACTTCAGACAACAGGAAGAGTTTAAAAGTGAGGGAGACAAAGTAAATGAAAAGAACAAGCAAAAAGATAAAGCAAGACATCACAGAAGGGGTTTAAAATAGACCCCAAATGGCCAATTAACACTTTGTAGAAGCTGAGCAAACACACAGCTTTCAAATGAAATGATTCCTCCATAATGCTAGAATTATAGTGAGAAAAAAAAATTCTAAGTACTCCATAACTTCTACTTTACAGTGCTTGGTAATCTCTATTAACTTGTCCTTAGCATTCAATGCTTGATACAGGCAAGTGTCAGTCCACCTCCATCATGACATGAAAGATTAATAATACAGGCACTATTATCTTCAATTATAATTATTCACCCTTGTGACTTGCTGTGTTTACTCAGCATATTTACTTATTATTACAAGAAGCTTATTTAGCACCTGCAAATAATGACCAGGACTAGGATCAGGGTGTCATCAGGGATCAATCTCGTGTACAACAGGAAACTCCCACAAGGAGTTTCCAAAAACCCTTTCAGTATTTATTTACCTCCGTGCACCTTGAAGGCCAGATGCATTTGATATAAAACCACAGTTCCTCAAAATCTTCCAACAAATGATCAGCTTAAGTATTTCTCATGCAAGAATCACAATTGTGAATTATAATACCCAGCATCTTATCGTTATAATACCTCCGTATAAAGTAAGGAGGGAAGAAAACACGAATTAATAGGATAATTAGTAAGATAATTAATGAAGGCTAAGCAAAAGCTAAGCAGAGCCAGCTTAGAAGGAAAAGAGCTATTTGGAGATGAAGCACAAATCACACAGTTTAGTATGATCAGACAAAAAAAAAAAAAAGGGCAAAAATCCCCCACAATCCAAAGACTGGCTAACCAGGGAAAAACAACTATAAATAGTAAAGGAAAAACCAAAACTATGTTTTCTTATGACAAATAGTTGATAACCGGTTCATTTATCACCTTATCTCTTAATATCTTCTACTTTAGTAGCTTAAAATAAGCCATAACTCCATAAATTTTTATGTGTCTCAGAACTGGAGAGAGGAAATTTTAATACAGAAATACTGTTGTTTTTTAAAGAGCATTTTTGTTCTACTGCATAGAAGTTGCCACTGATCCATGTGGACAGAGTTGCAGCAAATGAGCTAGTTTTCAAAAATTAACATTATTTGGAAGAGCAAATAAAGCATTATTTGGAGCAGCTGTAGGCATGAATACTCAGATACAGAAGACAAGGAACACAGGTAGATTTGCATTTATCTCAAATGTTTTAGCTGAAGTCTGACTGCAGTGAAAAGCAGTGTGCCTTGCAAAAAACTTCTGGAACTGTTGACTCTAATCCAACCTCAGAGGCAAACAGAGCTGGCAGAGCTCTTTCTTTCTGCTGTCTCTTGCTCATCATGGACAAGATTAAAAAAAAAAAAAAATTGCAGTGCGAAGAGTAACAAAGTGGCTTCTTATATTTTTATTACATGGGTTATCCATTGTATTTCCATGGCAAAAACTTCCTCTTCAATGGATGAGCCCTCTTGTTCAATCAGCTAACAACATGCAATTTTTTTTTTTTTCTTACAGTGCGAGCTCCCATTTCACTTTTCATGAGTGCCTCTGGGCAAAATTCAAATGAGAAACCCAAATGCTTGAGTTGCACGGCTGTCTCCAGGAGCAAACCAACTGCAGGCATTACCACCCTCGCCCTGCCAGCATTGCAGCCTGGTCTCAGAAGGCAGCAGACCCCGCACTGGCTTTATCCTCCCCTCCACTGATGTCTTTGGGTTGTCTGTTCAGGCATCAAGGTTTAGTGTGCAGGACAGTCACGAATGGTCTGGTAACAAATTCATTTTAAGCATAATCCACAGTTTTCCTGTTCCCCCTTCTCTCCAGTCCTGCTTCCTACTGCTTAGGAGCCATCTCACATCTTCCGCTCTCAACATATTCACCTCTTCTATTTCATTTTCTTACAAAGCCAAGGAAACCGCGCAGAGAAACTTCAGCTCGTGGACCTGTTGCCAGCTTGAGGACTTGAGACAATTAGAAACCATTTTAGATCTTATATTGTGTGGGAACTTTGTCGTGGGAAGAGCTTTCACCTTCCCGTAGCCCGCTTGGCAGCGGCGGGCTGTGAAGCCAGCAGGCTCGGTCCCACTGCTGCTCTAACAGTCGTGAGCGAAGTGATGGCCCTGCTGGAGGGTGCTCAAGTGTTAATTGGCAAATTAAGGCAGTGCTGCACTGAGGCGCTGAGGAGAAATTGCTGCACTGAATATGCATTTTCAGGGCTTATCGGGAAATGGAGTGGAAGATGTAGTAGAGAAGGCAGCTCGACGTACTGCTGGGGAGGTGGGAGTTGCCCAATTTTTTTTCTGGTGTGTCTGCAGCAGTTTCGCAGTTCTTGCAAAGTGGTTTGTACTTTCAGGGATACTGTTTAATTAAAGAAGAAAGTTTATCTCTGAAAGGTTACCCAATTCCCTCCGCAAAACCGTCGAGTTTAAAAGGCCAGCGCTGGGTAGAACAATCAGGATTAAGCACTGAATGCTTACATTTGAGACCATTTACATTCCTGACTGCTGTGGAATACAAATTATAAGAATTAGACTAACAATGAAGACTGTTGTTTAAGCCAAAAATAAAGACTGACGGCTCTATTCATTGGCCGTGCTGCTATAACAGGTGTGTAATCTGGCCATTATCCTAGATGGCCTGAGAAATATTTAATTTAGGTTTTTTCTGGCACTTGTCACGATTCAAGTGTCCTCGTTCATGATCAGTCGTCTACATTTCCAGCCACACGAGTCCAGCTGCCATCACTGTCTGCAGTGTTTTACACTGGCGTTTATGGTATTGCACTGCTGCTGGCAGCTTTGCTCCTGGAGAAAAAGTGGGTTAAATACAACAGTTCCATTTTTAGCATCAATAGTTCAGCAAGTTCGGGCCCCCATTGCATCAGAGGGGTGGTGATGGGACATTCCCTGTTTTTCCTCTAGGCCAAAATGCAAAGCCCAGCTGAACCCCTTCCCTTGCTCTCTCTTGCCTGCACTTTTTCCAGTCTATGCTAAAGAGAGAGAGGCCATTTATGCATGGATAAAGCCCCCCAGTTTTGACAGCGTACCTATGGAAAACTGCTGAATTTGAGACCTAGGAAGTTCAAGACATCCAGAATGAACCAACACAACTCCCCAGCCTCCACCAAAAAACAGATCAAAGCTTTTTAATACGAGTTATTCAAGAAAAAAATAACGTGAATTATTCAATAAAGTGAATTTCCCCCATAAATGAAATACGCTCCTCTGTGATACTTAACTCTCAGATATTAAGCAACACACTTCATAGAAACTTTGGCATATCTCTTCCTTTTAAATTACATTCAGATTTAGTCAGATGAATTTGTTCATATTTTTAATTTTCTGCCTTTAGGTTACTTCCATCTTCAGATAACAAAGCGTATTCTGCGTAAATTTAAAATGTAGTTCAGTAGTATTCTGTGAATAAAACAGCCTGCTAGACTAGAGTCCTTTTATTTGGTAGCATTTGGAAAGAACTCCCACTTCCCATCAGGTTCAAACATGGATCAGTGATAAACAGTTTCACAGAAATTTTTGCCCCAATTTAAATTGGAACTGTGACTCGGCAGACAAAGAAGTCTCGTGGACATCAAATGAGATACAAAGTACAAGAGACATTTGGAAGCTACTGTTGGAAGTTGGAGTTGTTCAGCTATTTCACAAACAGTAGGTTTATCTGGAAGATTTACCAAAGTTGAAAGTCTGACATCTGAAAACGCTGACAGCTGGTGTCCTTAATTCTGATGACAATTGCCACATGCTATGTATAGAAATTCTATAAAGGTCACTGCCACATGCAAATCAAAGACTGGGGAACATTTGCCAGTTTCACTTTAAAAGGTGGTGGAAAGTTTTCACCCTTGGCATTTTGTAAAACGTCAGACAAATGTCCTTTTCTCCTTCTAACTGTCTGAACATCAGAAGTCTCTGAACACACAAGTGATGACAAATAATTTCTGCATGTACCAATTGAATATAAATTACATAAGTCATGTATATTGTATGACTGAGACAGGGAATGCTCATAATATTCCCTGTGTAGCCCTGGGGAGTTACTGTCACCCTTATTACTCTATAGCTCTTATTAATGGCCTGTGCAAAGTGTTACAAAAGTATTAAATATTTTACTTACATTATTTGGCAAAGAGCTGCCAGAAACATCAAGTGCCTCAAGTACTCCATAAGAAAGATCAGAACAATTTGAGAATATTAGTTTTTGCTGAAAGCTATTTCCCTCTCATCCTTGCTCAACATTTCTGCTCAGCAAAAAAGCTGCTTCCTTTTTTTTGTTTGTTTAAACAAAAGTAGATTTAAGAATGGATGTATAATTATATCACACTATAACATGGGTAAAAAGTAGAAAACTGTGGTTATTAAGGACTAAACAGAGCCGCAGCTGGAGTGAGGCTACCAAAGGATTGTCAAAATAAGGCACAGCCTGTAGATGTAGCATATTTAATCTTTATTCTTTCTAAGTGAAGTTACTAATTTAAATATTTATCATTGTATTCAAGACAAAACTGTAAAATGGGTTTCTTACTTTCAGGTGAGCTGCCAAAAAAACCTTGAATCACAGAATCACCAGGTTGGAAAAGACCTTCAAGATCATGGAGTCCAAGCCAGCCCTAACACCTGAACTAAACCATGGCACCAAGCGCCATGTGCAGTCTTCTATTAAACACATCCAGGGATGGGGACTTCACCACCTCCCCAGGTGACCATTCCAGAATCCCCAAAGCGTAGAACTTAGGGGAAATGAAAAAAGCCTGATCCAAACTGGACCTTAAGGCACTACATCCACCAGCAAACTCCTGGGATTTCCAACCCTTGATGATATTCCCCACTTCCCTCCTGTGATTTGCTTAGATGTACTACACAACCTAAATACCAGTATAAATGTCAACTCTCGAGCTGATCCAACTGCTTCAGTCTGAAATAACCGAGTACTGTCCAGAGGCAGAGCAGAGGCTCTGCCATGAGCCAGCACAACACCGAGTCCGTGGGCTCCTGGAGTTCCCCAACCAAACTCTACCGGTGGCCTCAAGACCTGGTGCAAGAGATCTGCAATTCTTACAAATAACACCTCAGTTCAAGAGAAACCAATTTGTCTGAACATTAGATTCCAATAAAGAATTTAATGCAGTGACAGAAAGAATAACCCAGCCTGTCCTTTTGCTTCCAAAGGGAGAAAAATCATGGGATGCCAGCACAGCTTCCCAGACTGCCCGTGCAGGCACAGGTAGCAAGAGCTGTGTGAGGAAGCAGGACACACAGGCACTCCTTGGGATGCACTTGGCACAGTGGGAAATGCTAGCACAGCTGCTGTCACCCCGTGTCCTACTTCAGCTCCATTACAAGTGACGTGGCAGAGCTAAGGGAAGCACTCCCAGCTCTTAGAGCCACATTAGGAGCTGCTAATCAATTATTTACTGAACAGAGGCAAACAAAAAGGCTTTCATTAGTTTGTGCAGTATTCATCAAAGCCTCGGCTTTTAGGGCAGCTCCAAGTGTTGGGAAAAAACACCTGCTCCTTATCTCAAGTTTTTCCACAGAACTACCTTTTGTTGCTTAATTGTGATTTAAGGTTAACAAAAATCTGAAAATCACGTGCAACTGCATTTTGAAATTACCTTGCCACATAAGAATGTATGCAATATAATCTACGGCTTATTTCACTGATGTACAGGTTTTGATAGCAAAACATGATTACACTACAAAAGAAGTTTCTAGTGCTGATTTTAACTCCAACTACAAACCTCCCAATGTTTTGCCTTCTATTTTTCTGGTTTAAATCCGTGCATTTTTGGCTTTTTAAAAAAATTAAGCTACTTTACATCTTTATTACATGTTAGGACAATTCAGCACATCCGGTCCTCACTGCAGCTTTAAACCCATCATTTAAAATACCCCTGAAGTAGGGTGCTCTTTAGGGCAGTACATTTCCTGTAGCTGAGATGCCTTCTGCTTCTTACAGAGCTCCCGCCCAGGGAGGTTGCAGAGGCTTCACCCTCCGAGGTTATTGCAGTTACCCGAGTGGGAAAAGCCCAGAACAGCCCAGCCTGATGTCAGAGCTGCCCCTGCTGTGAGAGCAGGGGGCCAGGCTAAAGATCTCCTCAGATCCCTTCCACCTCGGATTAACCCATCTTTAGCAAAATAAAGATTGCATTTCCCTCCCAATTTCCACTTGGCTATGGACTGTGAGAAACTTGGGATACGCAAGCAGTGCACCAAAGACTTTGTAGACTAACAAACAACTATCTGGTGGATTTTGACCAGGAAAATACTCACGCCAGATACTAAAGTAAACATCACAAACAACCCCCAAAACAACAGGGAAACACAAACATGTTTTTTCAATCAATTAAAAAACTACTTTAAAAGAATTGTATCAATTTTAATGACAAAAAAAAGTGTAGGAAAATGCAACATAAGTATTAACAGGATGTTTTTTCCTAGAATGGCAAGAAGCCCCCAAAAGAGAAATGTTAGGCTGTGTACAGCACATCATGAACAACACAATGAAAGGAAAAAGAGAGTTATTTTGTTTAAGCATTACCTTTTCTCACCTATATTTATCTATAATCACTAGTACTGTTATTTTCTCAATCTTTTTTTATACAAAAGGAAAATTGGCACCCAGTTCTTGACTTTCAGAAACAGGATAGTAATTTGTTAAATACCAATTCTTTCCAGTTCTTCTTGCATAACGTCTATGGATAAATGTCAACCAAAGGAGCAGAACAGACAAAAATGCACTTTTTGGCTTCTAATATATATAAATTCTTGCTTTATATCCTAAATAATGGATTTTTCTTATGTGCTTATTTCTCCTGACTTCCTTCTTTCCACAAGGATATGTAAAGGTCCTCTCCAGCAGGAGAAAAGAATGAGGCTGACAATCCACAGAGGCAGCAAACACCTCTGGACTGGCACAGAGGAATGGATTTTCTAACTCTGTGGACAACAGAGGATATAAACAGCCTCTATTTTACCTCTCTAGAATCCCACCACTCTGAACTAGAAAGCCAGCCTTCTTAAAAAATGCACATGCAGGTATTTTAATGCATCACATTTTTGCCACCTGTTCCTCCACTACCTCTCGATTTGAAGGCTTAGACATCCACCTTGCCTTTCCTAAACGATTGGTATTTAGTGCTCCCAAAGCTGGAGATTGTTAAATGCACTTGCTGAACTCTCTCAGTTAGGAATAACATAATTAAGCTAAGCTGGACAACTCACAGTAATTTAATTTATAAGCATGGCAGAGTCCTGTTTGACTCACGCGAGTTCAATGGATTTATGCTGAACTTCTGAATCACCGATTAGCTGGAGTGACCATGAGAACCTTTTGGCTGGCAGCAGTGTCTTACCCCAGACAAAGAAATAGAAATCCAATAGTGACCAGGTGAAGGCATGGAAGGCACAGTACATGAAAGCTAATGCATTTAAAATGTGTGGCATTTGGCCAGAAGAGAATTATACACCACTGATGCTTCTCATAAAAATCAGCCTTATTCCCAAACCTGAAATTGCCATTGTTATTACAGGCAGCATCCACATTTGAAATCTGCATCACTCGAATTTCAGAAGCTTAATGAATTTTGACCACCTGAAATTGGCAAGAGCCAGGTCTGCAAGCAGCCCGAGATGTGTGTATTCTTCAGTTTCATTAGATGCATTTTTAATTGCCTCACTCTTCCTCAGGCATGGAGGAAGATGACAAGTGTTGCTTCAGACTAAGTTGTTGCTTTCCCATGATACAATAAGACACTGAACATCAAGTCCTTCACTATAAAATTGAGACAAAGCCTAATATGGGATAGACTAATGACTGGCTTTGAAACAATGGGCTGTTTAGGAATTACATATGTCAATTTCCAGCAAAGCTGAGAAATTCAGGGCTACACTTTAGCAGGAATCCAGAAAAGGACAAAAGGAGAAATAAAGGATAAAATCACAGGAGAAGAACAAGAAAACACAAACCCCAAAAAACACCTTTTCTGCCCCTAAAGACTACTCTATTTAAGTGCTTTTATTATTTAATACATTTCTCAGTTTTATACACTTTATTGTGGCAGAAGCCCAGAGGGTTGCTTGCTACATTAGTGAAGTTTTGCTACCATCCTCCCCACCCAAAGAAAATAAAGGGAGTGAGTGGACTGTTCTTCTGTAACAGACTGGACAAGGACTTTTGGGCTCTCCTCTCATTCGGGGGTTTTAAGCCCTCCTGTCCTTGTTTGGTAAGAACACAATATGACCTCCTGGATTGCAGCTAGAAGAAAAAAATTATCTTACCTGGAACAATGACAGGAAGAAGAATAGTCTCTTGGGACCTTGTTATCCATTACGTATTTCTCTGTTTTTAAGGAATTAAATAAAGAAGCCTTTACAAACAATTAGGACTTCCTGATCCTAACTGCTGTACCAGTGAAAGAAGAAATTTATACTTGCGATTTCATAATCCAGACTTATTTAACAGCGCTTGCTATGAGGTGCTTTAAATGATCCACTTCCAGACAGAACCAAGATTGCCTACCAAGGATTAAGTCTCAGTCATTGAAAGTGTCCCCTTGCCATAACCTCCTTTAAATCTTAGCCAGGGACAAGGGAAAGTATCGTCCCATTAAATACCTTTGTGACAGTTTGTGTAACAAAACATGAATTCTCTTTTGTTCCTTTCTTTTCAATCTAGTTAATTACTCTTGTAGATTTTTATCTACTCACATACAGACAGAAACGTAACAGACTTCTCAAATAACTCAGCAGGGGAAATGATGTATTTTGCTAGTGAAAAAGACTTTGACAAATGTCAGTCACATATTGAAAACCACTTCAAAAAGAAGCCTGCAAGCTCTAGATACAAATATCATAGTTAGATACTTAGCATTTTCCTAGCACTCATGGACATGCATTTTATTGGCATTTCTACAACCCAAGTAGGCTGTATAATCCATATCATTACATGCATTCATTTTTAAGTAGATCCATTATATAGTCAGAACGACAGCGAAGGCTCAGTTCTATGCTGCAAGTATTAATTCTATTTTTCTCTTTTCTTATACCAGTTTTTTCTATTATAAACTAATCATCTAAACTAAACTTGACATCACATGTCCATTACAGCCTGAATACACATTCAGGTTGTCATAGTAGGTTGGAGTAGCAGAACATGCAGGTTGCTGTTTTCCATGCATATTTCTTTTTCCTTCCTCTGTGTCACATGGAGCCCAGCCCAGGAGGGCTGCTGTCACAAGGCTCTAGAGTGCCTCTGACAGACAAACACAATCAACTCTGAATATGCATCAACAAGGACAATTTGATTTTCTTTCGGAGATAAAAAATAGTAACGTGGTTTCTATGTTATGAAATAATCTAATTATCATATGCCAAAGAGCATAATTAATTTTCTTAGAGACTTCCTTAAACTTACTACTGTTGTTCACTTGGAGCCAACACACCAGCAGCAGACTCCGCATCTCAACTGGATGATCACAAGTTTGCAGCAGGCTGCACTTACCATTACTCATACTGGCAGCCCAATAAGAGATTATTGACATATTTTCCAAGCATATTCTGAAATCAAACAACCAATGGCAACAGCAGGTTTCACACAGTTCTTGAACATTTGCCATCCAGATGCATACAGGAGACCATCATACTTTTGCCTTGCAAAAAATTAGTCCTACTGAATCCGTAATTTTTAATTTTCACTATTTTATCCTGTTTTATAGAGTCACCACGGACAGTGGCATTCCCGCAATGGAAGTATAAAAAGATGAAGCAAGGCACCCTCAAAAATGCACATCCTCACAGACAACAAATCTGTGGTAGACACATAGATAAAACAACATCTGAACCGATACAACCCTTCACCCTTTGGCATCCTCAGAAGACAGACATCATCTAGGATTGAGCTTGCAGACTGAAATTCAAGGAGGAGTTCACAGAGAATGGTCATGATTCACTTGCAGCTCACTGCTCACAAAATCACTACTATACACATTTCTGGGGTAAACCTCAGCATAGCACAGGGTGAAAACTGGAAAGCAGTTCTGGCAAGGAAGGTGTTAGAGATACAGTATTTAAAGAATTTAACAGAAACTAAAGAAATCACACCTAAATTGTGTTTCTGTAGAACAAACTCAACCAAGGACAAGGATTTAACCTGATTTCGTGTAGCTCAGGGATCAATCTCTTCTAATGCATTATTCTGTCACTATAGATTGGTGGATTGATCACATCTGGAGCTGAGCTTTACTCACCAGCGAGCCCCCAGTCATCTGTCCAATTGGCTTGTGAGGCACACAGCCGCCGAGCACTAACCAGATGTGATCGATATCCCCCGCCGGGCAACAGCTCCTGCGTTCAGCCTGCCCCAGACTTCAGCAGTGACCAGTCACTGTCAGCACCGCTTGGCACTGATGGCCCGAGTGGGGCAGCGTGCAGAGCACGTCGAGCAGGGCTGGCTGAAATGGCACACCTCCATAACGGGATATTTGTGAACTTCCCTGGCAGTTTTGCTCCAGCACAAGGAAAAGGCCTCTGTCAGAGGAGTCGTGCAAGGAAGATGTTACCTGGATGCTCAAGTTTGCAGGCCCAGCTTTTTTTTACTACTACTGCTCTCAAAATATCTATTACTACAAGTGTGGTTAATTATACTGTATCTCAAACCCATAGTCAGAATCACACGAGAAAAACACCTTATTACCAGCATATTTCACCATTGTGTATTTCAGAGAAGAGCTAAATGGGAGCTACCAGGCTGCACTGTACAACAGGTACAAAGTGGTGATGAGAGTGAGAAGGGAGAGGAGCAGCAAAACGGAGACAAGTTATTTAGCTGCCAAGCTGCTTCCTGGCATTTGTCCACAGCATCCCAAACTCAATCTGCTTCAAGAATTGGATCTTGCATCTGCTACAGCAGGATCTTGACATGGCTTTTGCTTCAGCCGTGCTACTCCGAGGCTTGCGGTGGCTGTTATTTTTAATTTCAGAATGCAAGGGCAGGAAAGGCAGCATCTTCCCTCCAGCTACTTGGAATCACAATGGAGCTCTTGCTGTAGCTGAAGCAGCAGTGGGCTTGTGGAGAAAGGGCTTTGGTGACCTAATTGAAACATCTTCAATTAGCTGAAATCCCAAAGCTGAATGGTTCAGAGTGATAAAGCTGGATTGAGAAAGATTTTGTCAGGAATGTCTTTTTTTTGTTTATTTTCCCCCTCTTTTATCCAAGAGTGGGATAAAATGATTCTTTCATTGTAATGCTAAGGTTTCAGTGCTGTGGGAGGGCTTCGCTGTGGAAGCGATACTCAAAGTATAGTGAAACTGTCAGATGGGAAAAAATATGAGGAAAAAGTAAAAGCTTTCAGCTATCCAAGACGAATCTATAAGTTAGGTACAACAAACATCAGAAGGAAATTTTAATATTAAATGCAATTCTCCAGCAGTGTCTGTACAAGGGCCACCAGAGTGGGACAAAGAGCATCTCCCAGGTTCAGGGGTTGCTGGTGCGAATCACACCCCAGCACCTGACTGGGAACAGAAACTGCTCTTCCCAAGGACTCCCTGTGGAGAGCTGAGCCCCTCTGGGACAGCAGTGGCACAGCTCAGCATGATCCCGTTCTGTGCTTAGCCCCAGCTGGGTAGGTGGATGTGGAGTTCAGGGCTTCAGACTCAGGAGATTGCTTTGTGAGAGTGACCAGGAAAGGGGAACCTGTGCTCGGAGAAGACTTAGGGAAATTTCAATCAAAAACGACCACCCGAACCAACCAGCACCTCTACCAAAGTCTTAAACAAGCTCCTCTAAAACCGTATTTGTATTCTTGGGTATAAATAAGATGAATTTAATTTTGATCAACATTGTCATGAGTTCCTCAATTGTTTTTTTCTTCCAAATGTCTTTTCAAATCCAAATCACCACAGACCTCGCATCCTACTATGATAATTAGGTGGATTATTTTGCCAGTCCCTCGATACATCTGCGCTCAGATGTGAGAGGTAACTGCTCAGTTATGGCACCACACAGACCACAGTGGTAAGTGGCATCACATAGGTGGAACTGAATTCTATTTAAAAGAGCCAGCAGCAGTGCCAGGCACAGAGGAAGACCTGCAATGCTGGAGCCAGTGGACTCTGGCTCTCTAACCACAGCCAAATCCAAGTGTTCCGGCAGCCCAGCATTCCCATCTTCCAGCTGCACAATGCTGGTTTCAACAGATGAGCTGACAGTAAACCTCATAGGGGCTGAAGGGCCCAGGAAAGTAGCTGCTGACTACTATGTCATCATCACAAACTCCTCCTAGAGTCAGTTTCAGTAACAACTACCAAAAATTTCAAAAATTAGTACAGGCAAAGGTGAACTAATTTTTACTGTCTCCCTCCTTTTCTCAACAAAGGAGCCTTTAGAAGCCTGCTCTGTGTCAACTGAAATGACTTGTGTTCCCTTCTAACTTTTAGTGATGTCTCCAGGAACAAATCAAGGTGTAAAAAGTCCAGTTCAGCAGTAACACACTGAAGGGCAAAACAATGCAATTACAAAGTCTTTGTCCCTCCCAATTTGTGTGTGATAAGAAATAAAATTAAATCTTACATACAATAAACATTTTCACGTATCACATTCCTTTTCCTGAACTAAAAAAAAAGTATTTTGAACTAAACAAAATAAGGATTCATACAAAACTGCTGATGGAGAAGACTACCAACCACCACACCATTAGTTCTTGCATCTCATGTTTGCAAATAAAACATGCTGTGTAGAAGTGATTGCCTTGGAAGTTATTGGTACATTTGAATGCAAACTACTAAACCATGAAAAATGAGGCATCCATTTGCTATAAAAATAAATTAGGAGGCAATGCTTTGCTGGCAAAGCCATTTGAGTACCACAGTCCATAACTATTCATGGTACCATTAACAGATGTCTTTGCTTGTACTGTGAGCAGCCTTATGATATTGTCATATTCAGCAGTACTTTATATTTAAAGTGAGTGCAAGCAACTTTGTTTTAGAATATAATAAAACCTTGCCTGATGTAGAAATCCACTGGGAAATTATACAATAATGTTACCTACATAACTAATTTTCTTCTTATGAAATCATGATTCCCACTACACTTTTAGCACTATTCCAAGTATTGTTTAACATCACCATTTCCATGCTAATATCTCAATAAATCACAGAAATACAATACTTCATATGAAAAGTGAGCCATACATTCGGGACCATAAGTTTTCCTTTTCTAAGTTAAAAGGGGAATGAAATTGATGCTGAATGCACTGTATGTTGTTAGCAGGGTAGTAAAAGCACCCAAATGCTCCTAATGTAGCAAGGCTACACACTGTGCACACACACTCACATCAGATATCGTGGAATATTGCTGAAGGATTTAACTCTGTGCCAGGGGAACTGGGGAGCTGGAAAAACAACCCACAGCACTGGTCCTTCAGAGACTACTCATAACTGAAAGCAAATGGATAACCCAAATGAACTTCCCACCTTGAAGGCACTTGTGAGACTGCCATTTGTTCTTTTGAAGAAGGATTATTTGGAATCAGTACTGGAGCAAAGGCACACCAGAAGTCTCATGCTTCTTAAAAAATACTTAAATAATGGTGAGTGATTTCGTGTCTTGTGTCTCAAACACAACTGAGATATGGTAGTGAAGCACTCCTCACTTAAATGTCAAACCTTGTTGATGGCTACACTCACCCCATTCCTGCATCCATCTGTGTGTGACTTTTATACCATTAAAATAAAGTCTTTGGGGGGGATTAATTATCCCCCATCTCCTTCAGACCCTCACTGTAGCTCCCATTCACTGCACACAGATTTGTAGAGTAGAAATTAAGTTTTAGCTTTCTCTACAGCTCCTAATCAATGTTCCATTCACCAGTGCTGTTTTCCAGGCAAGATTCGGTTGGGGAAGGCTTCAAAAAACATGTGAAGGAAAGAAGAGCTCTACATACATAAAGGAAATGTATTTTAAATTTGCAGAAGATGATATGCATTCATTTAGGCTTTGTTTCAGTTTTGTTTAAAATACTTTCCAGCCCTGTGTACTCTGCTGATCGTCTCTGTGCTGAGTTACACAAACCCATCACAGCCTCCTTGTTAGCTTGCAGTGGGACACTATCTTTCCCTTTCTGGACTTTTTAAATAGCAATCAGAAGCCTAAGCAATAGCTTTCATTTCTACTGTAATAAAAAAACCGCTCCAATAAGCGTGATAACTATGGCTAAATATTAGATGGGCAATTATTGCCATGGGCAGGGAGAAACACTGTCTTCAATGCATAATGCCTGTAGATAGTATTTCTTGCTATTTCCATAAACCATCTTGTTTATTTCTCCACAGTGACCTTCAAAATACTATAGAAGTGGGAAAGCAGGCATTAAACTGGGTCTGATGGAGACAGGGATGGGTACAGCTGTGGGTGCCCAGGCCTGGGCCTTCCTGGAGTTCCCAACCCACAGGCAGACGGTGTCTGGGCAGGGGGCCCCAATGAGGATTCTCAGGAAAATTACAGCATTTTAGTGCCTTCCCTGACAAGCCAAGACTGTTGGCATTCTCGTCCACAAAGAGCTCTTATTCCTTGGCTGTGTAAATTCTCAGTGGCAATTTGGCAAGGAATTTTGTCCAAATGCTTTCCGGTTAACCAAGCGGGCTGTGTCAACTGGCATCAGGCTTGGCAGCTGCCTGAAAGAACTCTGAAAGCATCACATAATTTCTCTTTCCATCAACTATTTTAAGAACTCTTCCCCACACATATTTACCCCTGTGAATACTAATTAAATTATTGCATATTCTATTTGATGGTATACTAATTATGATGTCAGGCAAAGGCATATTGATACATACCAATGAGGATGTCAGGCTTACTGGCTGCTTTTTTTAAGCTTTGAAAGGTCTTGATGTATTCACACCAGCTGAAGGACTTTTTGAAATTAGAGAAGCTTTTTGTGTGTGTGTTAAAACAATTTCTCACCTAGCTAATGCATCACAGCTTGTGAAAACAGCAGATTTAGGTTGGACCCAGCAGTGCAGCCAGAAAAGTGGGGAACTGCGAGGCCTTCAGCAACCTGCACCAACCAAAGTTGTTTCCCTCTTCTCCCTCCCTGCATGCCTTTATTTTCTGCCTGGAATCAGGCTGGGTTAATTTGACCATGTGCATTGGTTCTTCTATAGTAAGAGAAAGCAGCACATTATTGAGAACTAGTTACAGAATTGTCACAAAGCAAGCCCAATAGTGCTCATTGTACCAAAAGCCGTGAGGCACAAGTAAACCTGCCCTTAAAAGTCCCTAAACCTCACAAAAGGGATATTTAAGTATACATTTAACATCAAACTTACAATATTCACAGTGTGAAATCTCAGACATATTGGTCTGGATCACTTAACATTTATACTCCAACAAATATTTTAAGGAGAAATATAGATCTTCATTGAAAAAAATGAAGCACAATATGTTGTTTCTGCTTCACACGAGTACCACAAGTGAAATTTGACCAAAAAACCCCACAGCCTGCCTCCAGGTTCATTTTCATTTCCCATGGAAATTGTCTGAAACACTATGACAATGCATCTGTGTCATCCAATTCATCAGAGTAAACTTCCTTATAAAAAGAGTTCCCTAATGAATACAGCCCAAGGAACAACCATTACCTAAGGGGAAAAAAAAAAAAATTAAAAAAAACAAAACTACACCAGAAACTAGGTGATTTTTTTTTACATTAACTTTCATTTTCTTGCATGTTTCAAGACCACTCAAAAGTGCTATGGAACAGGAAAACCAAAATAAGTGGTTAACCTCAGTTGGTAAGAGTAGAGAATAAGTAGAAAGAGTATTCAGGCAGATTACTCAGAGGTGCAAATATGCATTTATACTTGACACCAAAATTATTCAGGATTAGAGATCCAAGAAACATGTCAAAAAAAGGAGGATACATTTGAAGCAGGATGAGAACTTGCACACTTAAGCCAAGCAAATACTACACTTGATATTAAAACAAGTGTCAAACTTTAAGTTATTTTCTACCCCAAATTTACAGCCTCAAATCCCAGTTTCTACTCACTTCTAGGGACCAGGTTTTCTTTTCCCTACATTCTTTTCCCATTTTACCTACACTTGAGCAGGTTTATCACTCCATAATGCCTCAAAACTTCATCTGGCCTTCTGCAGTCCTTTCCTTTACACACATCTGAGGCCATCAGCAATGAACCACACTTGCTGGTTTGTCTGTTCAGTAGAATTATTTCACCTTTGTATCCTTTCACCCCTCTGACTGCTCCATTTTCTGGTAGCTGTATGTCCCCACACACAGACAATCACTTGCAGAAAGTCCTTTGTTGATGATCTGAATTAAACAAGGGGATAGTCTTCCACTCAGTACATTTGTAGCCCAGCTGAAAAACTCAGGCAGTTAAGAACTTACCAAACCCTTTCTGGAGCCAGGAAAACACTCTCCCAGACAAATCAAGTAGCCAAGGCACTCCTAAGCCAACACTTCTCTTGAAGAGCACATGGTAGTGCTGCTCTTCAAAGCCAGAAAGAAACTAACTCAAGAACCATAAATAGCTTTTACACACCTGATACTTATTTGAGTCAGTGAAAAGCTGCAGCTGGCTCCAATTCTGTTGTGTTAAAAAAAAAAAAAAATCAAATCAAAATAAGAGACAGCCGGAAGCCATTTTAGAAACTGAGAGTAAAAGAATTGTTTCTCTGCAACAACCTTCGCATGGGCTCGCTGTGCTTGTTTTCACCCGGGAGAGGCATTAATAACATGTTCCACGAGCATCTGTCTTTGATGACCACAGGGATTTGGAAGCTGTTCTGCCCACTAACTTTCTGTTGCTGTTTATTAGAACAAATTCACACTTGTGCCAAACTGGAAGCACTCACCTGTCCACCAGCTTTTTCCTAGGTGAAATCTAAGTTGAACAGGAGAAACATGTACTGTGGGGATCTAGCCCTTCTTCTCAAGCACTCTGCCATAGAGAGAGAGCAGGAGAGACTGGAAAAGGGAAAGGCAAGGTAGAAAACGGAAGAGAAAGGTGATTTCCACTCCGCTTTCTATAGACATACTCTGGGTCTCTATTGATACAAAGTTTCCTGTAGCCTCCAGAGGAAGGTCTCTTATAATTCCTCCCTACCTACAAACTTCAGAGCCATGGCACATCTTGTTGATAAATATCTATGCAACATATATCTATAGAATCGAAGAATAATAATTCAACTGTAACACATTGATCTGGATCTAATAGAGGACCATACTGTAAATCTGCTTAATAAACATACCCTAGGGCCAACCACAACCCCCTCCAAAATTATTTTAAATTGCTATGTGCCATTTTGTAAACACAATTATCAGTCTTTATTTCAGTTGCTATCTTGGTTAAACAGGCAAAGTTGGCAATTAATCATTGGTGTGCCATAATATTCTGGAAATCATTGTTACAGATCTGCTCTTGACTGACAGTATAAGAAATTGTTTTTTCTGTAATCAACATCAAAGATTAACCAAAACATGTTCATCTACTACGTCATGCATCTCGTAGGGGAGAAAAATCTAACATCGTGGCCCTTTACATTGCTGTTCAGGTGTTAACGGAGCTGCTAAATAAACTTTTCAACAGGGGTCAGAATATTTTGCTCCTATAAATCTGAGGCTATAATCCTGCATGATCTGAAATCTTAGCATTCTACAGTTAGCAGCTTGGAATTCCTTTCAATCATGATATCCATGGAAGAGGGTCATCCAAACTCTATTTATTACTACAGCCACAGAGGTGTCTAGTTATGCTGGCACCAATTTTTGCTGTCTCTTGACCTTTCAAATTCTTTGAAGACTTCTAAATCAGTTCGTTTTTTAGTAAGAACAAAAGAGATGAAAAGTTGCTGCAAATAATCTAAAACTTTATTGTGTTATTGTGTATTAAAACTGTTGTGTCCAGGTCCTTCTGATGCTACTAGTTTATCAGAAGTAGTTGATTGAACATGTTTTGCATCACTCAGGTCAGAATGCAGCATTCCAAGCTCTGCTGATGTTCCCTTGATAAATCTTAGGTTTTAGAGGTTTATTACTCAATTATCTTATATCTCACTGAATTAATGTATAATATTAGGGGATTATGCCTGAAACTTAATTAGTTCAATTTTTATTGATGGCACTTACTGGCAGGCCCCCAGTTTCTACTCTACAGCTGGTGGATAAAGAAAATACACACTGGGAACTCCAAAGAGAAAACATTTTTAAAACAAAATTCTATCTAACAGCATAGAAAAAATAATCAGAATATCCTTGAAAAGGCCTGAAGTCTCTTTTTAGGGCAAAGATGCAAAAAAAAGCAGAGATTGCAAATTCAGTGTGCTGGTGGCGTATTGCTAGAGCCTCTGGTAGGAGATTCCCAGCTGTCACTCCCTGGCAGGAAGCAGGATCAGTTCCTCTGGGGAAAACAGGCATCACTTCCCAGGAGATGTTATGCACTGAGACTACACATGACGTTCAGGAGTTTTGTAACAAGCCCGGATTCATCTAAGCCAAAGCAACTGACAGATAAACAAATGTGCATTTGCTCTAAACGTACTTTTTTACTTCTCCATAAAACATGACAGCAAATATATGTTGGATCAAAATAAATCCAACTGCTGAGGCTGACACCTCAAAATGTATAGTCTGCCACGTGAACAGAGCTCTGAAGCTATAGGAGTGACTTCTTCCTTTTGGCAATACAAATAGCTGTGCACGTTGCCCATAACTGGGGATCACTCCCCCACTGCTACAGGGGTGTTTCAGCTCCTGTATCAGCAGTAAAGATCCAAACACTGTCCTGAAGGTGCTCTGAGTGCAAGGAATCAGAAGAAAAGTTCACATATCAGATAGGGAGGATGCCCTTAGAGTACAGAATTTCACCACACTTTGATCAATATTTCCTCTTAAAAGCTGATTAGGAAAGGAATAGAGAGAAAGCATCACTGTCTGTTGGATGAAGAAGTTTATCAGGCGTGAGTATAATGCAACTTATGAAAAAAATACAAAATATGGTTTAATGCCAATATATACTGTACAACAGGTCATGACTGTATTAGACATGTATTAGGGATTGTCTTAAAAATAATATTCTGGAGCAAGCTACAGTTCATTAACTTATTTCAAATTAACTGTGACACAGGTCATCTGAAAAAATCTGTATACATGCCAATAACTTTTACTTTTCAATGCTGACGTAAAAATGGGGGAAAAAAAGAGGCCTTCTTCCCTTAAAAAGGCTTCATAGATTTCTAACTGCAGTTCTCAGGGAGAAAAACTGTAAGAGTCCCAAAAAATGCCAAGTCCTGCTCACAGCCCAACAGGCAGAGAGTTTATGCAGAGTAGCCATAAAGATACTTTGTTGTAGTGTTCTACACTCTCACAAAGTACCTTTTTTCTCATTTGAATTTGTGAATGAACCCCATGTATTTATATAGGGAAGCACAAACTCACTGTTATTCCCAAATTCACTCTCAGCCCAGCTGCATATTTGGGCCCTGCATTGCCATGAACCGTTCTCCCATCCCTGTTACCTCTAATTACTCAGTTCCTCCCTGCAAACACCATTCTGCAGCCTTCGTTTTTTCCAACTGATTTTACTACAAGTACTTTCCTCAATAGCCACACAAATTATTTTGTACCATGCTCTGCTGAGGAGTTGGGAGTTTTCACACATTCCAGCCTTTCCTGTGTCTTTTTTATTACAACATGGAAACATATGGCTCAGTTTCAAGTGTCTAATTGACAATATCTACAAGTGCTGTTGAGAGGTTCAATTGTATGTGTAACATCTGATAATCTGATTGTATTTTATTTAAGACTCAAGAGCACTTCAGATGTCAACAGATGGCAGCAGATATTCTTTGGAGAAAAAAACCCAGCCCAGTAATTCTGTTTATTTTAGAGGGTTGTCTTGCCATTTATGAGGTAGAGTTTGAATGTAGGGACTGGAACAAAATGAAATGAAATGTAAAAAACTTCAGCAGCTGCAAAATACTAAGACTGGATGGGTTTTCTTTGTTCATCAAAAAAGTTTTGGTTAATTACAGATGTGTTCCATGCAGGACATTCAGATCTCATAATCCATTTACTATATGGAGGCACAAAACTACTCTTCATACCCTATCCTGCAGAAAAAATTGCCTTAGTGAACGGGAAAGGCTTCCCACGTCCACACTCAGCAGAGGAGGTTGCTACCATTGTAGGATTATACCTTGGAATACAGATTCCAAGTAATTTTGGTTATTTAGATCTCAATTGGCTTCAAGAGAGTTTTGACACCCACAAATAATAGTATATCTTAATTGCTTTTTTTATTAAAAATACCTTGGACAATCAATGGATTTAGTTGTAGCAGAAGAGATTAGTAAAAGTTTAAATGCAGAGCAAAGACCTTTTGTTTGTCTTACAATGGAAGGGCATTATTACTGATAAAAATATAAAGTGTTTATGTTCTTACAGTTATTTCAGACCTTTTCTCTGTGATTTTTTCATACCCACTCTAAACCAGAAGCCATTTCACCTTTTAATATGAATACTTTCACACGAGTCGAAAGAGAACGAACCGGAACTTTGCATTGTTTGAGAAATGTGTTCCTCCAATCCTAGTTTATTAATCTTAACAGAAAGCACTTGCATTGAAAAGATGAGCTCATTATAAGGAAAGAAAAAGATGAAAATATTCTTTGAAATAGTCCTTGAAATCAAGGTATGCTGTGGGAAAAGTATGACGTGTATCCCCAGCTCCAGCACGCATTCCTGAATTGCCATCTAGTGCACACACATTATGCACATGTATAGTAACATGAAGAGCTAATACTCTTTTAAAATAGAAGTTATGAAAGTTAAGTAAAATATATCATAGCTGAGGACTCATTTTTCCCTGCAGTTTTCGAAGGGACATGTTTCTATTTTCTTAATCTCGTATTGTAGTGTTCAAAAAGGAAGATATACAGTGTGAAAATGAGTAAGAGAATAAGCACCTTTCAGCCCTTAGTACATACTGGCAGGGATAAGATCCAAGTTGACTACAAAAACTTTCTGAAGCCTTGTCTCTCCTTCTGTTCTGCTGCTACCTGGTTTTATCAATGGATCAAGTATTTGGTGGAGGTTTTGGTCCATGGATGAATCTTGTCTGTGGGAAATCCATATGGATTTTGTGGACATTTACGAGATGTGGAAGGGGCAGATAATATGAATAACATTCTGTTATCCTTGTAATACAGATAATATATATATAAAAAAGGCAGAGCATACAACATCACTCAAATATTCCAACTTATAACAACTCACTAAACCTTGACTTGACTTAAGGAACAAAGCTATCTCCATACTGGTGGGGATTTTTTTCTTCTAACTTTTTGGTGAAGGGGCAACAAAATTTACACTGCAAAGTGGACTGAATTCCTGCTCCCAGAGAATTTAAAACAGTAGAAGGAATTATAGCTCTTTCAACAGTGCATGTTCACCATCCTTCATTGCACACACACACAGGAGATATCAGGCTATGATGTGCTTTTAACATTTTCTGAAGTAAATCTTCAACAGGAGAGATATGGGTCTTGGTAGGTGCATAGAGAGATTATTGATAGTATTCAAAACCAAATTGCATTTCATACACATCCCTTTTTGTCTTCATTAAATTCTAGTATTCTTGAAAAAAAAAGAAGAATAATTCAAGCCTTTTACAGTATGAGCACTGTGTTCCCATTGAGAATGTGCATATAAATGGAAGAGAGAAGAAAGAAGTAAAAACTAGTTATCTGGGGAAACATTAATGCATTTAGCTGTGGTTGTTGTTGAAACACAGATTCTGCTGCATACCATTATGTAAAATAATAATATCATTTTCCTTTTAAAATTGCAAGAATTAGAAAGAGATTATAATTAAGGCAATGTTTTGACCTCCAAGTTTCTCATGATCCAAACAAACCTATGCAAAAAAAAAAAAAAAAAAAAGATTCCCACATGTATCGTAGCAGATTCATTCATGCATCAGCAGAAAGTAACCTACCACCAAATTCAGTATCTCAGCCCTTCCCTCTCAGCTTTTCTGCAGCTCTTTTCTGGGCACCAGAAGATGGGCCCATGTTCTCTACTGGGCTGACAGGGCAGGAACCCAGCATCTCAGGATCTCAAGAACTTGCCAGCAAACTGTCATATGAGACTATATAAAGTGCATGTAGAGCTCGTGCCTGGGGGAAAGGGTTGCTTGGTGTTTGTACTGGGACAAGGAAATCTCAATTCAAATACATCTTTTACACTCTTCCATTCCACTGGTGGGGTGAGAGGGGGGAGTGAGCAAGTGGCTGCATGGCACTTACTTGCGAGGTGGGGTTAACCCACAACAGTTCATATTGAATAGTCTCCTTTCATACCCCTCATTTGTTCTTCCCAGTTCTGAAATACATGGAGATTGACCGTTTTGGGAGGAAAATGTTGTCACATCAGTATTAGTTGTAAACAAGTCACACGAAATATGAAATTCTTCTTCAACATGAAACATTCACCAAAGGCATCAAAGCTGAGGTCTGTATTTGTTTCAATTCAGATCTGCATTAGCGATGTGATCCACACGATGACGCGATGCCACATCAATGCTGTGCAAAACACATAATTTTAATTCCAAAAGATGGAAGGGTGAAGTTGCCCAAAGTAGCCAGGTCAGTTTCTTTTGAACTTTCAGTTTGGACCTGGAAGTGAGAATTGCTTGCACTCATTTAGACGAAGAAGTGAATACTTATTATGAGGGATCACAAGAGCCCTTTTACAATTACCCTGGTTAATTAGCAGTTTCCTGACTGGAATATGCACACCCTGCCAGTGATTTCCCATTCTCATCCTGAGAGCAAGTGAACTACTGCCAGTTGCAGGTGTTTAACGCTATCCATCCTTCTAACAGTCTCAGGCCACAGTTTCAGAAATGCTGTCATAAGCCTGCTAATTCAGGGCATGTGGTCTTTCACAAAATTCGTTAATTTGCTAAAATACAGCATGTATTTTCTGTAAGCTCTGCTTTACTGTCTTGCAGAAGATTCAGGCACAGAGATTAACATTCAGGCATGCATGTGGACAACACCCAGCACTCCAGTTGGAGTAGACAAATGCTCTGTGAATAACCAGTAATTCTATCAGTATGGAATCACACAACCTATTCCTGGAGAAAATGATCAGTAAACAGGAGATATATCAATGTGTGCATCTGGAACTCACCACTGTTAATATTTCCAAGAATATTCTCACCTTTCCCCCTAAAGTGTGTTGGAAAATGCAGAGAGGTAAACAACTATTCTGAAGTGACAGACAGAATGGTAAAATCTTCAATGACAACAGATGCCTGATTTAATTTTAATAACCATTTTTAAGATTTTGTGTACTTTTAGCACAGGGATTTCTTCCTCCCTCCCCATCCCTCATATGCAAATAGAGTAACTGAGTGTAGCAGGAGTAGTTTTGAACCCAGGATAATGGAATGAGTGTGTGAGAGGAAGAAAACTCTAG